>VYZW01016293.1:3094-22775 GCA_013401315.1 Balaeniceps rex | reverse complement strand
GTCTTTTCCAACCTTAATGATTCTATGATTCTATGATTCTATGCTGTGTGCGGGATGTTAGTGCAAGTTAAGTAAATCTAGGTCTAAAACTGAGAGCCTGAAAAGCCTTGCTTAGCTGATGTATCTAATCTCTGAGGATGCCTCCTATTGTAGTTGTACATTTCTATAGATGGCTGAAATCCTGCTGCTGCATACACCCAGAAGGATGTTGTTGTAAACAAAGATGGGTTCAAGCCAAGTACATCGTGGCCAGTCAAATGCCTTGGTGGTATGCCACTTCCTATTTGGATTTCAGCTGTGCTTAAGTAGCAGCTAGGTACCTGGGCTGCTTCTGCACATATGCTGAAGCCTAAATCAATGTGGCTTAGAAAGCAATGAATTAGAGATGAAAGTGCCAAATTTCCTAAGTTACTAGGCACTGAAATTACATATGAAACATAAAGGGAGTCTGGATGTCAACACAGGATAAGGATACTATAAAGATTCCTTCCTGAGAACTTTTATGGTGTCTAATTTCTTAAAGGAAAAATAGAAATAGTGAGTCATTTGCAGTATTTTTTCCAGATAAGCATGAGATGCATCCAACAAATAGTAGCATAACCAGGTGCTACATCCTATGTTATGTCAGTCAAGTCCACAGTCAGCTACTTGTGGGTGGGGGAAGTGTGTCCAAAAACTCCACTGAGAAGTTGGAGGGATATATAAAAGCTTGAGATACACTACTCTCTATATTAAAAATAAGTCTGTGATGCAGCATGATTCACCTCTTAGGTGTATGGCCGGATCATTTCCCCTAGTTCAGCATCATTATCACAGCCCGCATCTGCCAAGCTCATTTCCGAGCGATCTGAACTGCAAATGTATAACTCGCTGTAAATTCGGTTAAAAGAAAACTTCTCTTTTTTGATTGTTCTGCAAGACTCCAAGGTACAAATTTGCATTTGGCACCCAGAAATATCCTGCTTCCAAGAAAACTGGATAAGAATGCTTAAGCTGCAAGGTCTCCCTCCACAGCATTCCTTGGTTTTGTCTAATAACAGTGAGGAGCAGACAGAGGGATTCCTGACAAAGGATTTTGGACATGTCAGCAAAAGTAAGGCTGGAACAAGTCAGCTCTGCTGGAAAAGAACCTTTCCTGGGCTTACAGCTCTCCTATTCGGACCTCGTGATCCCTAGATAGCCCAGCTGATTCCACCAAATGCCAAGTATAGTTGTCATTGTTCAAGTCTTTTTCCAGAGGACACTACGCCAGGCATTAAAACACAGAATGCGTATTTATCGTGTTACACACTGTTGGACGAAAGCCCACATCTGTTCCTCAAGCTGACTAGACAAAACTGGGGCAGAGTGAAGGAAATAAAAATCACCAATACAGATCTCCCACACGTAAAACAAAAACCCAGAAAACTTCTGACCTTTAACTAGAGCATTTATAGTTCCTCCTGCTTATGCCTCCATTAGAGCACAAGTTCATAAGCAGCCCCACTGAGCGCTGGCTGCTTCTAAGAACCGAGAAACTTCTCTTCTCGGAAGGGAAGAAGGTTGATGCTATTTGGAGGCCAGAGATCAAAAGACATTTTCAAGGAAAGTGTTTTGTAATCACCGTAGCTCCCCATGCTTAGCTCAAATTCTACTGCCCACAGAGAAAACTGAGAGGATGAATGTTTCTCAGCCAGATCATTTGCCTAGGTGGACACTTTGTCTGCTGATGACCACAGATGGGGACCCTGGCAGGGATCCTCATCTCTCTTTCCTGACAATAGGAGGCTCTTAAGGCCTACTCTACATCCATCTCAAAATGCTTCATCAAGGGAAACATAATGCATTGTTTCCCACCTGCAGTGGTGGAAACTGAAGCATGAGAACTTATGTGCTTTTTTCATTGTTACATAAAAGTCCAGCCTCAGATCTGCTATTGTAACCCCGCTTACTTGTTCTAAGGTGATACAGCTGCTTTTAGCCTGAACAGAGCTTTGTGTTCCCTTCTTCTCATATAATACACAGGAGAGGTTCTCCATGCAGACTTCACTTTATTCTTGATTTGTGATCCTTTTTATGCATCTCCAGTTCTGTTTTGCTTTGCATTTTAAAACCACCAGCTGTTTGGGAAGGAGATCATGTATTCCTCAGTACTGGCTACTACACAGGTCATCGTCTGAAATGTCATAGCTGGATCCCTGGATATAGCAGAGCTCGGGCTGCCGATAAGCTCACTTGCATGTGTACTCAAGGCAATTTAGGTTTGCATTTTATGAATAATACTGAAGGCAATAGCAGAAAAAAAAAACCCTGACTCAAGTAAATATTTCAACATAGTTTTTGTCCCCAAAATACCGTTGTTTTCCTGAAAACAACATTTTTCTCCACAAAAGTCCATCACTGAAAACTTCAGTGAAAAGATATTTTTAAAAGCAATAAAGGTCACTGTGAGCTTAAAATTTTGTCTTTTAAATAATTTAAAAAAACCCAAACCACATTGTAAAAAAAAAGTTACCACAATCTACATTTTTTATTAATGAAAAACAGGTAAGGTTCAGTAAAAAGAAAATAACTGCTTCTTAGCATAATATTTTCTTTTATGTTGAAAATACAAGGATTTAGAGGAAAGAATAAAAAAAATTACCATCTTTCTGAAACCTTCAGAAGATGACAAGGTATCCCAGTTTCAGCTGGGATAGTTAATTTTCTTCCTAGTAGCTGGCATAGTGCTGTGTTTTGGATTTAGTATGAGAAGAATTCTGATAACACACTGATGTTTTAGTTGTTGCTAAGTAGTGCTTACCCCAGTCAAGGACCTTTCAGCTTCCCATGCTCTGCCAGGTGCACAAGAAGCTGGGAGGGGGCACAGCCAGGACAGCTGACCCAAACTGACCAAAGGGCTATTCCATACCATATAACGTCATGCTCAGTATATAAACTGGGAGGAGTTGGCCGGGGGGCAATGATCGCTGCTCGGGCACTGACTGGGCATCGGTCAGTGGATGGTGAGCGGTTGCATTTTGCGTCACTTGTTTTGTATATTCTTTTATCATTATTATTATTATTTTCTCTTCCTTTGCTGTCCTATTAAACTGCTTTTATCTCAACCCACCAGTTTTACTTTTTTTTTTTTTATTCTCTCCCCCATCCCACTGCGGGGGGAGGGTGAGCGAGCAGCTGTGTGGTGCTTAGTTGCCGACTGGGGTTAAACCACGACACAAGGTAATCTTGTAGTCAAAATGCATCTAAGAAACAACTTGGTGGAGAATGCCGTCAAAGTATTGTCACTTCATCCCGTAAGTTTTCACTGCCTCGGTTTCCCCATGCAACGCTGACATTTTCCTCTGCTCTGCCAGAGCCATCATTCACCTGCCTTCACTGGACACTGAAAAACTCCTCCCCATAAATGAAAGTCAGAGGTCTGGTCATCCTGGGCATGTGCAGTGAAAATGGGCAGTACTTTTACTGATAGCCGATCACATAATAATGGAATTTTCTGACAGTTTAAAAAGCTGATCATTAATATTTGTATTTTTCTATGAAGTAGTAGCAAAAAATTATACCTATTTTCTAAGCAGGAAAACTGAGGCAAAGGTGTTTAGGGCTCAGTTCCTGCTTCTTTCAGCAGGAGACATAGAAAATTAAATATCACAGAATGCAAAGTCTCACAGGAAACCTGTGGTGAAGCCACCCCTGAACTTAGGTCTTTAAGTCCCTATCTAGCAACCATCCCACCTGAAGAACTGAATACAAAGTCTATCCAGTCTTGGGATAGGCAGTGTAAACATGAAAAACTAAATTAAATGCTTGCAAAACACTTCAGACATTGAGAATTACTGCTTTTTTGGTTACTTTTCTGAGGATTTCTTTCCTTCTCAGCCAATGACTAAACTGAATCACAACCATAGCGGCCTCTCTCTTCCTCACCTTACACATTCACAGAGAAGAAAAAAGTTCAGCTCAGGAAATTCAAAACGTCTGACCTTTATTGTAACTCTGTTTTGTTACTGCAAGACTGTTCAGACCCAGCATTGCTAAGGCTCTCTGGAGGTGGATGACAAAATGGTGACCTCTCGTTATGGGTTCTAGACCAGTTATAGTTCCCAGGTTTCTTCGGTTTAGATCCACGATAGGCACCATATGCAGTCAGTCTGCCCTTCACAGATGAACAAGAAAAAAGTGAGATTAATGCCAGGATTAAAAATAATAATTGTACATGTGACATATTAAGACTTTTTAAAAGCACAGTAGTAACTCGAGGAATAATGTTGAAGTGAAAAGCATGGAGGAATCTGTGTGAAGCATGTTATGGAAAGGCAATCAATATTCATTGCTATTTAAAAAAAAGAAGAAATGTAGTGAATTAACGCTGTTTGGTTTTCCGAAGGTAATTAAGATCAGTGCATATTTCTATGCATGTTTCTGTGCAAGGGACCACCCTTGTGTTAGGACTGAGGATGGCCCGTAACTGGAGCCAGAGCTGTCAAAGCAGAACCCCAGAAAACAGCAAAGTCTCTGGGTGAGGAGAGGGAGTGGGTACAGGCAGAGACAGCAAGTTATGAGTTGCTTGCATTTACATTTTGATGTAACAAAAGGGGAATACCCAACTGAGCGTGAAGTTGCTGATTTAGTAGAATGAGAAGACACCTTTGCTCACGAGTTATTCTGCTCAATATAATGACTAGCTTTATGAAGGGGGCCCCCAAAAGCCTATTGAATTCAACAGAGAGGAACTAGTTGTTTTCACTGGTTGTGGATAAACAATAAAACTGAATTTGTATAAAACTCACACCTTCCAGTGATACATGCAAGGGACCCTCAGGGGAAAGCAAAAGGGAAAATACCTGTCACAGCCACAACACTGCTGACTAGAGATGGTAAGAAAATGAATCATCAGTGTTGCCCCTGTGCTATCACTCTCTGGAAATTTTCAGTGAAAATGAAAAAAAAAAAACAATGACAGTATGCAGAAATCCAGAGAACAGTCAGTCTCTCACATGCAGAAAGGATGATGTAGTAGAAGGAGCATGCAAGGCAGTTTCAAAGAAAATAAAACATACCAGTATTTTCTCAGGAGAGCTCACATTTTCAGCAAAGAAGTAAAACCTGAAATATTCTGACTAGGAGTGTTATTGTTTCTTGTGGAACCTAGAATGCTTCCCCTAATAAGTTAACCCTCCTGGCCAATGTCCTGTGCTCTAGTGAACTATGATGTTCTTATTAAAGAGTGGAAAGGGTGCAATGGAGATGGTCTTTGTGACTAAGTATAAAAGAAGCATATACTTTGTGACTAAGTATAAAATATGCCTAAGGAGCACATATGAAAGAACAAGGAGGTGAAGAAACGTGAAGAACATTGGCCAGCTAACCCAAAAGAATTGTTTCAGTCTTTTATCTGACTGAAAGATTTTGGTGTCAGTGATCTGATTGGTTTTATAATTAAGGAAGTCCAGCATTTCCAGCAAAAATGCACTGTAAAAGGAAAAATATTTTTTGCCAAAAAAGAAATTTCTTCATTTAAAAACCACTTCAGCATTTTTTCTAGTGCGAGAATGTCAAGCTAGCTTACTGCTGATTTACTTTTCCTTTTAATTTGGCAGGATAAAATCAGAATCCTTCCTTCTTCCCTAGTTAGGGGTTCCAGTTTTTTTACTTCTGCATTTTAAGGTGGTATAAGCTGCCAGCTGGATTTTGAGGCTCTGTAATTGTGTCTCCAGGTATTATAAACATGATATACCAAGTGCAGCTTAAGGAACATGAAAAGTTCCTTGTCCCAGTTGAATACAAGGCAGTGATGTTCCCACTCCATTGCTGAGAAGGGTTAAGAAACTTGATAGCAGGGGTAGAGAAGGAGGGACCACATCAGGGGCTTAGATCTAGTTATACATGACTATTTGTGAAGAAAGATTAAAATCAGTGGACAGATAATATCTCTGTGTTTACATCTTGCTGAAAAAGCAGCCTTTTCCTCTCCCGTTACGTCACTTGCAGTGTCACAACTGCAAATGTAACCACATGAAGAGAATGAAAACTTCAGGCTTTGATGGTCTACACTCCGCTTTCCCCAGCATCACATAGGAAAGTATGTGGGCCGTCGGCCGAGTGAAGCAGTCACACGAGTAACGTTCTGCCCTGACGTGTCACCTGCTGAAGAGGATAGTGGTATTGTGCTGCTTGTACGTCATGGCACAATCAGACCCACGGCCCTGCTGGAAGGACTGCATGGCCCCTCCTTTCCCTCTGCACACATCTTCAGACACCGTTTCTGAGGTGCACACATGACTTAAACTGTAAAAGAGTGCTGGTATTAGTAACCTATCTTCTCTACTGGTCAATAGACAGCAAAAATATAGTCTGGTTGTTTCCTCTAAGATATGCAAGGTGGCCTTAAAGATCATTTTATGTTAGCATTCAAAGGCTTTGTATAGTCCAGCTTGGAGGGATATAGTTAACACACACTTTCAATTAGATCTCAGAATCAGTGACCTAAAGGAAGAGTGATGTGGAACAACTACTATTGGGAATGGCTTTTCCAGAGTTCATAGTGCAGATGCTGAAGCACTGACCAGTCACTCATCAAGTGCAGCAATGTACAGCATCAAGTTTCATGTCAGACACATGCACTGAGAAAAGAGAGAACCAGAAGTTCATACAGACTATGAGCTCCAGTGGAAGCTGAATGACTTGATTCAAAAAAGGTTAGTAGTCTAGGTCCCTTTAACTAAATGTTTAATTGGTCAGGAAAACAAACCAAAAGTCTCTGTGCATAGCTAGTCCCTAGTTACCAAAACTTCCTGTTAATCTTCTGACTATCTTCTGCTAGTTATTTATCACCTTCTTAGATCTCAGAATGAGCCAGACTGTGAAGTTTGTAGGAGAATCTGTATATCCTAATACACGGTAAGCATCATGGGACCATAATTCTTAACATAAGATAAGTCTAGGTGTGATATAATGCTCAGGTTAGGATGAATATACCCTTTGTGGCTTATTTCTCTGGGCTTAATAATGGTCAAATATTAAGCAGCTTTTCCCTTCAGAGCAGATTTATTCCTCAAAATATCACACTGAAGGTTTTCCTTTCCTTTCCTAGTCGTCCTTTTAATTTTCACTTTCAATCTACAAGAAGTCATGGAAATATCATGAGAAAATTCAGATACCCCAAGCATTGTGTTCAGCCAGCTAAAGATGTGCAGTAGCCCTGCGATGTTCAATTCTATTGGATTTTTACCAATGGCTTCCATGAATCTTAAATTCAAATGAACTTTCAAGACACATCTAAATAGCTAGATGCTTATCTGACCTGTATCTAACCTCCCAACCTTTTGTGGCTGACACCATCACTTAATATCATATGTGCATGTGTACACACACTACAGAGAGATGCATACAAACTGCTAGAACATCATTTGCTTTTGTTTTTTTTCCCCTTGAGCTCCTTTTACTCTTCACAGAGAAGTTTCTTCCTCTGCATCATCAGTTTCTGGGGCTGCCTGCCCTACATGGATGACAGGTTGAGGAGTATAATCTGTCTGGTTACATGCCAGGAAGAAAAAAAATCTAATTTTAGTAAACAAGTGTTGATGCAAAAGGTCACCAAAGTCTGTCAGCCCTTACGTGGGAATTGGGAATGAAGCATTGAAAAGTAGGGATGTTGCCAAGAACATGACTTCAATGGCTTAACATACTGTCAGTGACATGTGGGAGGAGCGAAGACAAGAGGACAGGATCCTTGAAGGACGGGATAGATCCTGCCTTTGCTGATCTGGAGGAAAAGATAACAAAGATATAAAATATACACAGATGCTTTGCAGGAGAGGTACTAAAAAGTAAAAGCAAAAGATCAGTTTCACTGATCTTAATCAATAAATGCCACTAGCCAGATTGTAATTAAAAAAAAGTGTTTTCTTTCAAAATTGTCTCTTTTTTTTTGCTTTCAAAAGTGAAATTTCTTATAAAAATGTAGGCTTCTGAAAAAGTTCTCTATCCTAAAAATTTTCTGCATTTTTTGTCTGTCCTTCTGCCCCCACATGCCTGGGCCAGGAAGGTAGGCAGTTGGAGAACTCTTTCAATATCCGCAGTGAGAACTGCTTTGTTTGTTTAAGACGTTGGCTAAGGGAATGAAAAATGGAACCATTTCAAATCCTGTAGCATGGAAACAACTCCAAACTTCTTTTTTCAAAAATGCTTCTTAAAAAAACCCATTGGTTTTTATAGCATTTTCCTTCTCAAAGACAGATTTTAATGAATTTGACCTCACTCACTCCCAGTGGGAGGAAAGCAAGACCAATGTCAGTTAAGTATGTTCTTTTCTTAAATGAGAGATCAATCTGCTCCTTAAGATCATACATACAGAGATCAGCTATTCTGGCTAAGTCTATACCAGTAAATGAACATGCCCAGCACTGGTCTAACAAAGTAAGTGTATAAGCAGTCATGTTCCTCTGCCTGGGAACATTTCCTGGCCCTGGTTCATTTACTGGTTCATTTAGAAAGGTTCTGGGTCACTCCTTGAATGAAAGCACTAGCCACTGCCCAGCCCACAGCCCCCAACACTCTCCATGTGAGGCAGAACTCAGTACTTCAGATATACACCTGCTGATACCAGGCTTGATGTTTTTTAGTTCCTTCTGGGGGACCCCTTAGAAATGATCCAGGGATTGCTGTTTGAAAAGCACCCTGTGACCCACCCCAGCCTGGAGCCCAAGGCTCTGTGCCCAGATTATTTCTCTCCCAAATTCCTGCAGAGATCCAGTTGATGTCATCCTCTGAGCTCCTGTGCAGGGTGAGATACAGTTCATATGTAGTCTACCCTGAGACTTAGACCATGGGGGATTTTATATGGCTGAGCAAAATGGCTTAAATTTGTGCAAAATGGCTTCAATTTGTCCAAAATAGAGGGTGAGGAAACTTGAAGGGAGTGAGGGTGAAGGAATAAACAGGAAGAGGGGGAAATCCTAAACATGTTTCTGATAAGAAATACTAGGTGAAATTTATTTTAAATAATAGACCTGACAGCAACCAGGATCTATTGCCCTGTGTCCACTGGAGTCAGAGACACCACCTGAGACTATAGTGTTTGCCATAATTTGTTTCCTGATTTCTTCCCTTATCGCAGCCACTAAATTGCTTACCATACTCTAGGAGGGGCCAGTACAAGCACTGTTTTAATAGAAAGCTATTTGGTGGCTTCCTCCCTTCTCTCCTTTTTTTGCACACGCACACATTTGCTATATATAAAACCAGCTTGGTTAAACTGATAGAGCCAAGGTCATAATTTCTCAGGGAAATGGCAGACTAATGGAAAAAAGGTTATAAATATAATAAAACATGAGTCCCGTGACATTTACCAAGGACAATAGTTTCATAATAAACTATCAGACACTTTGAAGCCTTCAATTAGGCCCCCAAAAGACATCCTGCATCATCAGCAAGGAGGGGGCAGGAGTGGGAGATGGAGGGGAAACCAAGCAAACTTTGAAACAGCCAGGCAAAAATATGCCTGTGGTTTCCAAAGTGGCCTGAGCTACTAATGCTTTCTGACGAGTTGAAGGATTAAAAGTTCAAAAGGGCAGGTCACGTGAGGGCATTGAGGTCTTGCAGTGTTGTGACCTAGGAAATACTGACTGGTCAGAGAGTGAACCCATCCACAGCATGTTACCAATTAGTGTTTAATGACCAAATGTGGAATGCATTAGCGCTTCTGAGAACTGAATATGTTTTCAAAGGGTCCAAGATGTTCTTTACAAACATTCCTGTGTGGTTTGATTCACACTGTGTTTGGGGAAATCTTCAAGCTTTGTGCAGACTACAAAGCAGATACATTGCAAATTCCAGTGGATGTAAGAATGGAACAAACATGGTTCAAATTTCTAAAGAGATAAAAAGTTTGAGCTCAAGGACCCAGGTAGGGCCTCTAGGAGTTAAAAAGGAGATTCTCCTGTCATTCAGTCACTAACATGCTTGGTACCTAATTCAAGACTACAGAGTATGGGGATTCAATGGAGCTCTCGCAGTTTATACCAGCTGAGAATCTAGTCCGTGCTCTGAAGACCTTGCTATTATAGAGGCTTAATCTTGCAAACACTTCCTACCATACACATTGCTTTTGCATCACATCACAGTTGCAAATTGCACACATCAATAGATTTTAGGGAGCGTACAGGGGAAGAAAGAAGACAAATTCACTAGACCCTGAAGCCTTGGTTGTGCCTTCCCAAAGCCCAAAGAAAAGGACAAAGAAATTGGGCCAGAGTCAGTGTGCTTCACTTATCCATAATCTTCCACTTCTCCCCCTGCTCCAACCTGATCCTCAGTTGCTTTTCCCCCTTCCTTTTGTCCTTTTCAACTCCATACCACTTTCTTCTCACAAGATTTTTTCCAGGTCTTTCTTTTTCAGCCTTCTGCCTCATTTTCAAAATTTTATCATGTTTCCCTCTTCATCTCCTTCTATCTTCTGAGAAACCTGTGTTCCTACTTACTTCCTAGATTACCATCCATAAGACTGCCTCACCTCTAGATCATACATCAGGCTAAATTTTGTACCCACTGGATTTTAAACTATTCTTTCAACTGGCAGTGATCCTGGATGCGTATTTCAGGTGAGCTATATTACAGAGATAGATCAGAAAGTCCAGTCTTAACTAGTGAAGGGCAAAAGGCAAAGGATGAAGTCTCTCTCTTGTTTCTTGGTCCACCCTGTTCTATCTTATTTATGTTATCTGAAAGAGGTATAAGGCATTTTCCAACACCTCTATCTGCTAGAGGGAAGATTCTCTTAGTGTATATGCTACAGAAAATAAATATGAGACTGCCTTCATTAGGACATCTTCTAAAATCTCAGTAAGGGGCAGGATAGGGGAGTGATGGGCTCATTTTGGTAGTATATTGCAATGATGTTTGGCTGGACTGTTTGTAGAAAGGCCAGCTAATTTGTAAGTGCCCGGAGGAGGTCCCAGGAAGGAGCAAAACAATGGCTTAAAGCCATGACAGCATTTCTCTGTCTTCCTGACGGGTTCAGAAAAAACACACTGAAATGTCTCACATCTGTGGGAACAGACGAACAGTGATGGTGTGCTCCTTCCTCCTCCATTTAAACACAACGTACGACAGATTAGCTTAAGCACTGTCCTGGTTTCAGCTGGGATAGAGTTAATTTTCTTTCTAGTAGCTGGCATAGTGCTGTGTTTTGGATTTAGTATGAGAAGAATGCTGATAACACACTGATGTTTTAGTTGTTGCTAAGTGGTGCTTACCCTAGTCAAGGACTTTCTTTTTCAGCTTCCCATGTTCTGCCAGGTGCACAAGAAGCTGGGAGGAGACACAGCCAAGACAGTTGATCCAGACTAACCAAAGGCGTATTTCATACCATATGACATCATGCTCAGTATATAAACTGGGGGGGAGTTGGCCGCGGGGCAGCGATCACTGCTCGGGGACTGGCTGGGCATCGGTTGGTGGGTGGTGAGCAGTTGCATCACTTGGGTTTTTTTCCTTGGGTTTTGTTTCTCTCTCTCGTTCTCCTTTTCATTGCAACTTTTATTACTATTATTACTATTACTATTACTATTATATTTCAATTATTAAACTGTTCTTATCTCAACCCACGAGTTTTCTTACTTTTGCCCTTCCGATTCTCTCCCCCATCCCACCGGGGCAGAGGGTGAACCAGCGGCTGTGTGGTGCTTGGTTGCCGGCAGGGGCTAAACCACGACAACCACATATGCACAACTTCCAGTTGTCAAAAGAAGTAGAGGGAAAACAGTGGAAGGTGAAAACTTGGGTGGGAAGATGATGATATTCATAGAATCATAGAATTGTAGTATTTGATGATGATATTACAGTAGAAGATGTGGGGAGGTACAGCTCTGTCTTTATATAGGAGAGCACAAGCCATTCACAGACTAGGCTTTGCATCCCCAGTCTAAGCCTTTCTGTCACAGGTCCATCACAGAATCCATACACTTGATGTTTAAATAGTCCTTGTGTCTTGTTGGATAAAACCCATCCCTGCAGAGACTATGAGATTGTGTACATCTCTGTGGCAGGATACCTGAAAAAAACATTCTAAAAATAAAAATATCTTTTCATGGTTTGTTATTTAAGGAGCTTAAGGAATGGTATAACCCATCCTTTGGATTTATTGTAGGTCTTAGTTGACAGAACATAGTCAGGCATACAGATTGTGATTTTTCTGGCTGTAGAGAACAAGAACATTAAATTTTTAAGAGATTTGCTTTCCTAACTACGTAATAGGTGCTAGCAGTTGAACATGCACTAGAACAATTTCAAAGATAGCCAGCCTGAACAAAAATTGCTTTTCTTTTGAATTTATCACTCCCTTGGTAGCTGCAACATAAATCACCCATAGGTTCTCCACTCATCCATAGATTCCTCCAACCATCATCCCTTTCCAACTAGGTCATTCACAACTACATAGATACTTCCCAGAAACACCTCTGAGGCACGGTGATGGGGTGCTACCATTTTGGATGTGCAGTTTAAAAACATACCTTTAAATGTCTACCTCCACTCAGTTTTTGAAGGTTGTGTTCTGTTAAGACAACAGCTGTTTGTAAAGGAATAGAAAGTGGCAGACAGATTAAAAGCTTGGCGTGTATGAATATTCCCCATTAACAGGTCCAGCCTATTTCCTTTGCTGGAAAAAAGTATCCTGCTAGCAGTGTTATGAATTGTGCATTATATTATGCTTTCATGTAACAGGCATAGGTAGCTATGTGTATGTCGTAATACATACAGTACCTCTTGACCCAGAATGCAGGGCCAGCTCACCTTCAGAGATACACATTACCCAGACACTCGAGGGCATAAAGTAGACATTGGAGTAAAAGACTGCCTATGAGTGAGAGCATTGTTAGCACACTCTGTTCCTTCATTGTAACCTTCAGCTTTTAGTTCCTGTTGCACTGGAAAGGATGAAATGCTAAGACTGGCTATTGTAGGACAGATCGGAACTCAGCCACCCAGCACGTACTTTGAAAAGTTACTTTTCCATATTCCTTTCTAATTGCATTGGACTGTTTTTAGTCTATAGAGGATTGACATATGTTGCATACACACGCACACTCCCAGTCCTGTGAAAACTTCTATTTATTCTGACACGTTCCAAGTATCTGGATTCACAGGCACATCTCTGTGCTTGTTCCAAGAGGAGTATATCTGGCTGAGCTGCCCAGCACCTGTTCAGAGTGGGCTCTCTGCTCAGTCAGAGGATGTGCATCAGAGTTACATTTCAATGGGAGAGGAGATTAAGGATCACTGACTCAGCTGACTTGATCATGTGCAGCTGACCCTTTCGTTCAGGGGCTGTTCAAAGTAGCAGCTGGTGAGTGCCAGAGTGATGTTAATGACTGTGCACTCAGGCAGCAGCTCATTAGGAAATGCACGAAACGTCTGCTCAGACTTCTTTACTGCACAGTTCCCTGAGCTGCTGGAGACCAGAGCTTGTGAGACACTGCTGCTAATTTCCACTGGTTGTGGGGACCTACAAATAGAGCATCAGGCATTTCAAGCATCACAGGATGGCACTTGACAATCAAGCAAAGTTAGGCTAGTGATAGCTGTAACTCCAGAGACAGGTTGATGGCACATTGACACAGGAGGGACCAAAAGCTTAAGAATTACTGTGGAATTCAGGAAGCAGTGATCTGATTCTTTGTTACACTGTATTTTCTGTGACACCTTGCGCAAACCTCATAAACCTGATTTAAGCTGATGGTCAGGGCAGATCTCAAGAGACATCCTTACTCAGCTTGGCTCTGCCTGCCTCTGCAATGACTGTTGTGAACTGCACGTTACCTTGATGCTGGTCTTCTTGTTTATTAACAGGAATAAAAATTTTAGGAATCCATCAGATCTTCCCCAAGATTATCTTCATCTAGGGGCAATGTGATAAGAAGTGAGGGACCAAAAAGGGAGGCCAAGAACAGTACGTTTTTTTGGAGCACTTACACATGTATCATGAAAGCAAAGTCTTCACAATTGCAGAAAGTGTGGAACAGGCAATCTTGACCATGTACTCTTGTTTTCACCAGTTTCTGGTCACAGGCCAGGCACTCTCCAGTTTCCCAGGTAATGCTGAGAAGTTTTGTGGATGGCAGTGGTCCACTATTATAGTACCTGATGATTTCAAGATAGTAAGTGGCAGCGGTTGCAGAGAGTTCCCCATCACCTACATGAGACTGTACATGGTAGATTATCACTCAGTAAGAGAAGGCTGCAGCCTCCTTCAATCTGCTCCTCTCCAGCATGTGGTAAATCTGCTCCTTTCACAGGAATAAAATGCTGGTTATAAAGGATTCTCTGATCTACCAGAGAAAGATGTAACTGGAGTTCATGGCTGAAAATCAAAGACAGGATACTTTAGAAAGGAAACAAAATGACAGGCTGAATAGCCATTGGGTAAGGATCACAAGGGAAGAACTCCTCATGTCTCCAAATCAAGACAAAGGTCCCAACTGCCTTTGCCTTTCTGTAGTGATTCATCTGAGATGGCCAAATTTGGAGCCTGTCATACTAGGTCTCTCCTGAGAGTAATTCAGATTTTCCCTTTGGAGGATCACCCTTTGAAGGAAGTTCAGTCTTTTCCATTGACTGTGGAGGAAACTCACAGGGGCTGTGCTCCTAACTTAGACACCAGTTAGAACTGGGCTTGACTGCTTTTCTCGGTTAATTTTGCCACTTACGAATTGCTGGGTTAATTACAAGAATAAATGGATGAAAAGTAACATTCTATGACAGAAAGGAGGGCAGTCTGGGTGATCCAATAATCTTTTCCAACTTTAAATTACATAAATTAAGAATCTTTTACAGTATTAATGCAGCACTACGTAGTTCAGGTTTCTCTGTACAGGAGGAGGACTCACACAGCTCCCTCATCACCCTTCCTCTCCATTTTACTGGTGTGACAGACACGCTCCTTTATCGCTAGCTGGTGTGACACACACATGGCTGCAGTTGCCTCTTCTTCATCTTCCTCCATTCAGACTATGGCTGCCTTCAACCCTGACACTGCAAGTGGAAGTCCTGATGTGGTGATTGCAGGGGAAAGTTCACGTCAGCCCAGGCAGGCAGCCAAATACTGAGCTCATGTTAACACTCTTCCACCCAGGCGTAAGAAGAGCACACTACAAACACACAGATTGATATCAGCATTTGGTGGGAACAGATCCAAGAGCTGGATGTCAGTGGGTTTTGTGATGCAAAAGAAAAAAAGAGATTAGAAAAAAAAAAAAGATCATGCAATCATACATAGTGTTCTGGCTCCAGGTTGCTAAATTGAAGAGGGTTCAGAGAAGAGCCACCAAAGTGATAAAGGATTAAAAACATACTTTACAGAAAGACTTAGGAACTTGTTTAGTTTAATCAAAGAAAATGTTGAGGGATGACTTGATTACAGCCTGTTAGTACCTACCTGGGGAATGAAATTTCAATAATTGCCTCTTTTGTCCAGCACAAAAAGATTTAATAAGATCTGATGGCTGAAAGCAAGACCAAAAAAAACCCCGTTCTAAAAATGTTAAGGATTGTAAACAGTTCCCTGAACAGGTAAATTGTAAAACAAGGTTAGACATTTTTTTGTCCATAAGATATTATGTTACCTGTGTTGATATGACCTATCTGTTTCTCCACTCCCCCTGAAGTGCCTTAATTTGACTAAAGATATTAATTTTACCAAATATGGGTATCTATGTTGGAGACATCTAATTTGATCTCATTGTTTTGCTTCCCATGTGGTCAGAAGAGAAAAGTGGGCATTTTTAAGTGTACAGTTCACCTTCTGTTCAAGCTAATTTCCAACCGTTTGGATGAGTGTCCTTAGCAATAAGCCACATGGGGTGAAGGCAAGTTTAGTGGGCTTAAGTACGGGAGGAAGCATTTGAGATTCGCATGTAGGGTTACAGAGAGAGATGCTTTAATCCAGACAAGCACTAGTTCAGGGGAGTGTGTAGTGTGTATTAGAGAGATGATTCAGTCAGTTAGAATATTGTAAGGTTTTCTTCATCTGTTATAGGCCAGAACAGTGAACGCTGCAGACATACTCCACAATTCTTTAGGGAAAGAATTCCCTAAGTTAGAGACAGCAGTTCTTAACCTTTTCCATGGGGCCAATCTCACCCCACACTCCTTCTCCTGTTTAGCAGTGTGATACTGACAGTATAGTCTCATGGTTCAAGAAATCAACTGCAGAAAATTATTTCAGAAGTGTTCTTTGAGGCCCCAACTGAGAACTGGACCCTGCCCTACCAGGGATAGTGCAAGCAAAAATTGAGAAGCACATTCTGCTCTGTTTTATATATGGTGTTATAAATATATTTATATGTTGCTATGTATAGCCAAAAAAAGACAAATAATGGAAGAGGGAATATGCATTTATAGGATCACAGGTTACATCCATTTGGAAGGGAACTCCTGAGGTCTCTAGCCCAACCTCCTGCTCAAGACAGCATTAGCTACGACATCAGATAAGGTTGCTCAGGGTGCTCAGAGCTTTATTCAGTCTGTTCTGGAAAGTCTTCGAGGATGTAGAGTGTACAACCTCCATGGGAAACCTGCTCTGTGACTTGACTGCTGCAATGTAAGTGTTTCTCCTTATTTCCGGCCTGGATCTCTGTTGTTTCAACTTGTGCCTGTTGTCTCTTGTCTTCCCATTTTGCAGTGCTAGAAAGAGCCTGGCTCCATCTTCCTGATATCCTCCTTGCATGTACTGGCAGGCTGCTATCAGGTCCCCCGAAAGCTGCCTCCTCCCCAGGCTGAACAAGCCCAGGTCCATCAGCCTCCATCAGCCTCCATCAGCCTCCTCCTCCATTACTGGGCAAGTTGGTGGTCTTCAATGTTGGTAGTCCCTGCTGAAATTCCTCCAGTTTGCCAATGTCCTCCTTATTCTGTGGGGCCCAAAACAAGACACAGTATCTCAATGTGGTCTAATGAATGCTGAGTATAAGGAGGCAATCACTTGCCTTGACCTACTATCTGTGCTCCTGTTCCTACAGCCCAGAATGCTGTTAGCCTCCTTTGCTGCCAGGACACACTGCAAGCCCATGTCCAGCTTACTAGCTGCCTTTTCTACAGAGCTACTCCCCAGTCAGTCAGTCCCAGCCTGTGTTGTTGCAAAGAACACTTCCTTCCAAGAGGCAGGATTTTTGCATTTGTCCTTGTTGAATTTCATTAAGTTCCTGTTAGCTCATTACTCCAGCTTGCCAAGGTCCTTGTGGATGGCAGCCAAGCCCTTGAGTGCATCTACTGTTTCCCTCAGTTTGGTGTCATCTGTAAGCTTGTCAAGCATGCACTTTTCACATCCTCCAGGTCATTGATAAAGATAGTAAACAGGGCAAGTCTTGTGGCAGTCCACTTGTTACGGACCTCCAGGTAGGGCAGGTCCCATCAGATACTACCTTTGAGCCTGATCATGCAACCACTTCTGGTTATCTACCCAACCAGACTGTAAAATCCTAAGTTGGATAGAAAAATATTGTGGGAGACAGCATCTAAAGCCTTGCTAAGAGGTAAATGACATTCATTGGGCTTCCCTTATCTGCAAATCAAGTCATGTTTTCATAGAAGGCAATGGGTTTGGTCAATGATGATATATTCTTGGAAAATCTATCTTGACTGTTCCCAGTCACCTTCTGCTTTATGCAGCCAAAAATATGTTTCCAGAGGACTTGTTCCACTATTTTTCCAGGCAACAAAGTGAGGCTGACTGGCCTGTTGTTCCCCAGGTTGACCTTTTGGCCTCTTATTGAAATGGATGTAGCATTTGCCTTTCTCCAGTTATCAGGGTTCTCCCCAAGGTCCATGGACTTTCAAAGATGGTAGGGAATGGCTGTGCAAGGACAACAGCCATTTATCTCAGCACTGTCTGCTGCCTATCCAATCCTGTGGACTGGAAAAGGTTGAGTTCTTGGAATTAATCCCTGATTTGACCCTCCTCCACTGCTGGTAAATCTTTTTCTCCTTGAACCTTCTCACTAAGCAAAGGCCTGGGAAATCTTGTTTGTGAAGACTAAGACAAATAAGGCACCAAATACCTCAGCCTTACCTGTGCCATGCATCCTATCTGTCTCCTAAATCACCCATCTCATTCAGCAAAGTGTCCCTATTTCCCTTGTTCAGTCTTATTCACATATATTCAGCCAGTCATTGCCTATCCCAGTGACCGATATTGCTTCATTTTGTTTTCTTGTACTCTCCCATCTCTCTGCATTTGCTCTTCATACATTATACTTAAATTCTGTAAAGGAGAACCTGTGTTTTTAGCAAACTCTGCCTTGGCACAATAGCATCCTGCAATGCAAAAACTAGGGCTGAAAGTCAGACTGGCTCATATGGAACCTAACATAATAACTTCCCTGTTCATCACTTTCTCTAGCACTGTTTCTCACCCAGAAAATTCCTCAGGGAAACAGCACAGGTCTGAATTTTCAATCCATAAAGTGGGATCATTTGGCTCCTAATGCCACTGGTGCTGAAAGAGATCTTTCCAAGACAGCAGGACCCATAATTTCCTTCTCAGGCAGCCATCAGAAGAGATATTCAAACAATATTTACACTTCATTGCACTCCTCATCCCATCTGGTCAGGCAAAGTCCAGAGAAATTCAAATAAATTAGTTGGGTGGCTGTCTCAAGTCAACTTTTTTTATGTTACCCACCCAGCACTAGCTCTCCTGCAAGAGAGGCTGGGTTAACAACATATCAGGCCCTCGCTCACCCAACCCCATCAGGACTACACCAGAATAACTTTGCTAGATAAAGCCTCATAGTGGAGGCCTTCAGTTACAGGTTGAAATCCTGTCTGGTGATGAACTGAGAAAATAAGTTCAGTGATTGCCTCACTGGGCACATTCAAGATATATCCATGGGGCGTGCTATGGACTGATGTCCGCTTACTCTCTGAAGCAACCAGAAGTTGCATACCTGTGTTGGCACAGTAATGATTCCAAGCTAATAAGCCATGCTGAACAGCAGGCTATGTTTGCTCCGACATAGCATTCAGATAGCAGGATCACACAGCTTTTGGATTATGGCTGACTGATATCCTGCCATTTTGGAAAGAGCTCATACCTGTGTAGATGCACCCATCCACCCCCCACTAAGTGCAAGGCTCTCCTGTCACCCAGAGTTATCTGCCATTGCTACAAACTGCAAACATGATTTTTCCTGAATAAGGTTGTTCTGTTTGTGCCAATTTTCATTTTTATTTACTCGATTGGTTAGAAATTGGAAAGAAACAACCAGCAAAAAACGTCCGGTCTTTTAATAATCTCCTACCACAGTCTCTGTGTTAAGCAGTATTCAGGACACTGCACATATAGGAGACACCAGACCATACGGATAAGGGAAAAGAGAGAGCTTTGCAGATTCAGAATGTCTGATTCAATATCCTGTTTCGGTTCCTCTACAGGAGCAAGGAAATACCATGCATTCCAGTTCAGAATTGTTATCATATACAGAGATGTGATATGTGCTTCTGAAATGTCAAAAAAACCCCAAAACACAGGGCAGGAATGTTTTGAAGACAGTATTCCTGTTGTGGGAAAAAAGAAATAGGAAAAGGGGAATTAACATATTCTACCTACACCTTTAAAGTTGTGTACTCACAGCTTTGAGATTAGTGTCTGTAATGAACAAAGGAGAAACAAGTACTTTTGACTTCATATCTTTCTGCTGAAGAAATTCAG
>VYZW01016292.1:72764-93208 GCA_013401315.1 Balaeniceps rex | reverse complement strand
AGAAAACCACTAAGATTTTCACTTGAAGTTCTGTTTCAGGACTTTTTTTCCTCTTTTATCGTGATAGTTTCCACCCAGCTTTGCTCTTTGATCATGAGTTGGAAGTTTAAGCAGCAGTTTTGGAAAACCTTTACTCCTGAACATTCATGTAATGACAGTTTCTTGAACATGAGTGGTGCTGTTGAGTAAGACTAAATGAAAGATCTGTATAAATTAGATTTCAGCAACCATGAATCATATTAGTGTTTGTGCAACTCTCCACATTTTTGGCAATGGAACTCAAGTCTGTGTCTAATAACCCCAATGAAATCTTTAACCTTTCCTGATGAAATGCCAGTCAGTCATGCTAAACGGAATAGTGGACAGTCATCAGATGAAAATAAATGTGCAGTATGCTCTGGAATAAAATGATCAAATTCATTTTAATCTGTGACACCCTAATGGATTAAACCACTCTATGACCTGTCCTGAACATAGAATGAGTACTTCTGCAAACCTAGATAATCAAACACCAGCATTTTCAAAATGCCAATTGGGCAATAAAGCAGTTGTCTAAAGGAGTTCTCGTCTCCTTATTGAGCTTGCTTTCTAATACAAGAAAGCATGGTTTGCTCCTAAGTAATCTTCAGAATCATTATTGCTTTTAGTTTTTAATATTAGTGGGAGTGGATCGGAAAGCAGATCAGAGCCTTAAGGAAGCTTTTGACTGATTCTGTTGGGATGTTGATCAAGGATCTGGTATGTTTTTTAACATCTATCTTTCCGCACCTAGCTATATGCTGAAATTTGAAAGCCAAACACATTCCTGAAGCAGATACTGGTACATGAATGTTTCTTCTCTCCTACAGGAGGCCACATTTTTACACAAAAGTGTACATGTATTGAGGTTTCTGAAAACAAGAAAAATAAGGAACTGAATAGATAATGAGAAAATTCTGTACCTTTTGAGGAGGAGAAAAGTATGTGGTGATATAAGCAAACCTGTGAGCGAAAGATAGTAATTATTACCTTAGAAAAGCTTACCTATGTAAGTCATGTCCATTAAGTTGATGATATGAAATTTAAAAAACAGGGCCCTCTCAATGTCTGACACTTTCACAAATTATTCTTCGTCACTGTTAAGGGGTTTTGCTTTTTAACTCTTAGGAATATCTTGCTTTTGCTTTGGTTTCAAACAGTGAATAATGGACTGGAAAAGTGTGTGTGAATCTGCTGACAAGTTGGAGCAGTGTTGGTTTTAATCCAGACTGTTCAGACTGGGATAGAAGTTACATGGACTGTTTTGTGGATTTGAGGCTTGGGGATAGATCTGAAAGTGGACATGACTGCACACTGACACAATTAAAGCACCCTAGAAGCAATCAGTCCAAAAATGTTGGCAAGTGCAGGCATTCAGCGCAATCCATTCAGGCAGCAGAGAGTGTTCCCAGAATTCAGAAACCTTCACAGTGTTCAGAAATGAACCAACCCATGGCACACCATGCATGCAAACACACATCCGCTACACAGAAATGAAGAATAGGAATGAGACGGAGAATCAAGGACTTTCCCTTCCATTTGAGTTCTTTACCAAAAAGGCCAACAAATACAACCATTATTAGGTTGCTGTAAAAGAAACAATGAACTAAAGGAAAGCATTGGTTGCTATCTAAGGGTGATATGAGGGTAAAAGTGTTTATTTTATATGTACATAAAGGCTTGGTGCCTATTCCTTTTTTTCAAGAAGTGATGCCGTAATAATCAGGCTTCTGACAGAATGGGCATTGTCAGCAGAAACTGGGAATGTTTTCATTGTTATGAAGAGGAAGATAATTCAAGAGACCATGACACTTTTGTGTAGAAGCTCAGCCAAGAAAATACTGTCATTTCTTCCAAAGCACACAGTTATTTGTCTTCCCACTCAAAAAAATAAAAGAAACCAAACAAGAGAGGAAAGGCTGTTTTCCTCTCATCATACAATTAAAAATATATTAAAAAATACCCTAGTAATGAGGTAGGACATTTTAAATTACAATGAAGATGAGTAATGTTACTGTTGGAATGGAAATGGTCCTGTTAGATCCACATTAACAATAGCACTGCTTTAAGGGTGAATCTTTATGCTAACGTTTCACCAGGAAATAGAAATTCTATCTGCTTGTCTGCTCATATTTCATTCCTTTGCATTACTAGCAAAAAGGGATACTACCTGAATCTTATGAAGTGTTTATATATAGCATTTGTGAAATATATACAGCCAGGTTAACTCTGTAGCAAGACTTTTTACACCACGGGGACTATAACCCAAGAATTCCTTGTATTGTCACTGAGTTGCACAACTGGGCTAAAGAATATCTACTTTAGCGTGATAGTCTCTGCATTTTTTTGGAATATTGATAGTTTTAATGGTGTTCAAAAGGGTACTTGTGCGTCTGTGAGCAAGCCTCAATTAACTCTTCCTGGTTTTAAAGTGAAATCCCAGGGCAAATTGACTAACCTCCACAGTAATAAAGTAACTTATCAAGATGCTTACTTAGAAAAATACCACTAAAGTATCCTTGAGTTATGGATGGATGAAAACTAGAGCTTGGAGATGCACAGGATGTTTTAGATTGGATTCACTTGTGTTGGCTAAACTTCAATATGATTAAATCTCAAGTGGCAATAACTTTTAAACTCAAATAGCTCTGTGGATAATGGCTATGGTAGGTCGTTCTTCATCGAAGTAAGAAAATGAGCATGATTTCATAGCAAGACTGATAGACACAAGAGACCGTACTTTTCAGGTTTAGCACAGGAGACAGGTGAATATTGGCAAGAGAATTTTGTCTGTAAGCAACCAAAAAGTAAATCAATGTGACTTCTTCTGTTTAATTTTCAGCTTCTCAAATGCTTCTGTTTTCTTCTTCTCTGCCCATGTATTTTCTACTTATGTATTAGACCTTCCTTCTTTCTTTCTAAGTGATAACGTTAAAAAATAATCATTGTCCATAGGAATCAACAGTATTGGCCTTCAAAATTAGTATACCCTGATAATTTTCTTAGTTTCCTTGCCCAATCTTTCTATAAGAGGCTAGGAGGTGTTAGGAATACTTCTAGCTGACATCACAGAGCTGCTAAGATTTGAATGCAGTGTATCAGGCATTCCTTGTTTTATACCGTTTCCACATTATTCAACTTCAGCTGTTACAGAGTTGGTCACACAGTCAAAACTAATCTTCTCAAGTCCTTTAGCCAGGGAGAGACACAGAGGGAGATATACCCCATTTTAAGACAGGTATGCACAGTGAGACAGACGACTCTCCTTCCATTGGCCAGAGCACATAAAAACAGTGTAGATGAATGTCTGCCAGTTATACAGAATGATGAATCCCTACCCTTTCTGCTAGACATGTAATGATGCATTTTGTTGGCATTCAGGTGACTCTTCCCCAGGCCCCCTCTATGCATCCTCATGCATCTCTATACAGCACTAGAGTTTGTCTGCTCTCGGAAAGAGTAATATTGACAGAAAGACTCTCTGTTCCTGCAAAGGAGAATATGGCTGGTTTTGCAGCTGACTGCATAAAAAATGTCATTAGCAGAAAGCAGATGAAAGTGATCTGAGGTTCTGAATTTTAGTCTTAGCACTGCCTGGCTGAAATGGCATTTTACATATAAGTATTTCACACATATAAATTTCACTGCTATGAAAGGCCTTCTTTTCTCCCATTGTAGCCATGACTCCATTTCCTGAAGGTGTGGTAAAATGTGTTGTCTTTCTAAACTTCTTGCAAATAAGGATAACAGCACACTTCAAGCAGCTACTATTCAATACCACTGTTGCCTTAAGTGGGAAAAAGTTGTACCAGCACCAAGCAGGGACGTCTAATGGAAATTCCTGCTGATGCTGAAAAGGCATGAAAACTTTGAGTTCTTTTAGAGTCAGAATTACTGGATCATCTTCCCTCAATTCTCTTTTTGTTAATCTGTTATGGCATGGAAAAATTACAAAATAACTTACACGAAGATAATCTTTGTTTTATATACCAGGTAGTTAGTTTGCAATTGGAACATATATATATTTTGAAGAAATAGACTTTTTTTTTTTCCTTATTAAGGCAGAAAAATATTAAGTAAAAGGACTTTGCTGGGAAAACAATAAAAAGAATGCCTCTGGACTAAACTAAACAAGGGAAACACCAAATGAAGAGGAATGTGACTGCCAAAGTAAAGTACAGCTGAGAAGGTGGGCTACCATGGAAATTGTCTTTCTACGTGAATAATCCCAACCAGTGAACAATAAACAAGAGACATTTAGAGTTGTATCTATCTCAGTCATTTGTTATTTTCACAGACAAGAAATGAGGTCTGGATCAGGTTCAACTACTTTAAGAGAAGATCCTGAAGCTAGGAAATTTTACAATGTTTCATATTGTCCATTGTTGAAGGGGGGATATCACATTAAACTCAAACCTTGGCAGAAGTTGTACTTACTTAAACCCAAACAAATTGACTTCATGAAACAAGAATGAGGTTGTGAGGATTTTTTGTGAACATTTGAAGTTTCAAAAATTTACTGTCATGGTTTAAAATTAGCAAGCAACTAAGCACCACACAGCTGCTCACTCAGTTACCCCCAGTGGGATGGGGGAGAGAATTGGAAGGGTAAAAGTGATAAAACTCATGAGTTGAGATAAGAACAGTTTAATAATTGAAATAAAATAAAGCAAAATATTAATAATAATAAAAATACTACTACTAATACTACTAATAATAATATACAAAGCAAGTGATGTACGATGCAATTTCTCACCACCCACTGACCAATGCCCAGCCAGTCCCTGAGCAGCAGTCACAGACCCTTGGCCAACTCCCTGCAGCTTATATACTGAACATGACGTCATATGGTATGGAATATCCTTTTGGCCAGTTTGGATCAGCTGTCCTGGCTATGCTCCCTCCCAGCTTTCTTGTGCACCTGGCAGATCATGGGAAGCTGAAACGTCCTTGACTTAGTGTAAACACTACTTAGCAACAACTAAAACATTGTGTGTTATCAACATTATTGTCATCCTAAATCCAAAACACAGCACTATGTAGCTACTAGCAAGAAAATTAACTCAATACCAGCTGAAACCAGGACATTTACACACTCATTTAGTGGAAATGTGAGAATTGACAGCAAAAGCTAAAGGCTGAATCAGAAACAAAAATTCTAGTTACTTTAAAATGTAGTTTCTTTCAGGAAGCTTCCACACGTCCCAAGTTCTTTGTGCAAAGAACAAAAAAGACCTGGATCTAATCCAGTTTTGTAATTAAGAATGTATGCACATGCCATCAGATTTATTTCACCTAACTATGACAAGGTAAAACAGTTGGTGGTAATCCAAATAAACAGGTCTCTTCCCAGCTCACATTTAGACTCAGATGGGGTCAAAAGTGGCATCAAATTTCCATGTCACCAAAGCCCTTGAAGCCAGTGGCTAAACATTTCCAGTTGACTTTAAGTTTCTTTTAATATTCACATAATATTGGGCATACATACTATGTTAGAGCAAAAAAGGAAGGCTCTATTAGTTTGTGTTGCTTTAGCATAATACTAAGGGGTGTGTGTTGAAACCTGACTGAAGGTATCATTCAGCAGTCTGGACACAAGAAGGCTAAAGGAACAGGTTTGGACCTGGTTACAGGCAAAACTTAGTTAATGTAGGATTTGGGATCAAGAAGCCCAGCAGTGGGCTGCCACCTTTAAAACAAAATTTAAATATGATTACTTCAGGCATAGAGTTAATATACCTGCTCCATGATACCCGAAAATGAAGGTAAAATGCCTGTATGTGACCAGCCAGGCCAGTCAGACACCAGCAAGGTGGCCCAACTACAGACCTCTCTTCCCTTCTGCCAGGCAGGCAGCAAAGTCCTGCAGAGCCATGCCAGGAGAGAGGTCCCTGTCGGTGGATCGAGGCCTGGAGATACTGTTCAGCTCTCATTATGTTAAGTGGTATTTCACTCGTGCTGTTTGAGGCAAAGGATCCTGCTTAAACAGCTCAGCTACCAGCAGGGGAATTTCTGACAAAATACAACTTGGGGAAGGTGGCAGAAGCTGGAAATCTCACACTGTGAGGACACCATCTAATGGCTCCTACGTGTGACAGTACAACTGTCATCACATTTAGGAGTGCAAAGACCACCTCATCGTTCCAACAAATACCTCCATTTAGGTCAATGGAATAACATCACTCAATTCATTGCAGAATGCTTTATTCACGTTTTGCTAATAATACTGTGAAAGAAATGTGTAGAAATGCTAGAGATGAGAGATGGGTCGTAGTGCATACCTCAGCTGTGAATGAACCCTGGCAAAGTTTGGGTTTAAATCTGAATTTTGGAATATCATCTCCAGGAAACTTCAAGAGCTCAGAAAAAAGTGCAGATGAAGGTTCTACAGAGTGGCGGCACTTAAAATTCACTTAACTTTCAAGTTTTAGAGAAATTCTCTATACAAAAAATGCGGAATACTACTACACACTGAAAACCATTCAGTGGAGCTGGCATGGGCACCTCCTGTAAATAGCTAAAATACTCTATATTGGTCTATCATTCAATCGTTCTTATACATTTCCAGATAAGTGATATGCCTTAACCATCACTGAAGTTTTGCGATCTAAATAGTAATACAGTGATCACTAGAAATGCTGCACAAATGGTATATCCTTATTTATGGCCAATTTTCTTCTCTGTTTCTGAGCAGAAGTGGTTGAAAATGGCTGGAAAACAAATGGAAAAGGATTTTCCCACTCTGCCTCCAGCATCAGCTGCCACAGAATTTAGTAGCAGACATCATTTCTGCCTTGGAGAAAACCAAAAGGAAGGGCTCTGTGGTTTGTTTTATTCTGTGATAAATTCTAGCTGGGCACAACCTAGGATTCTCTCTTTTCAATTAAAAATTGAAAAAGTGTTCCTAAACAAAAACCTCTTTCGCAGCTTGACCATACCTTTCCATAAAAAGTCAGGGAGAAAAAGTGGAACAATCTGATCTGTTCTTAGCTTATAAATTAGATCATTCTGTCTTTCAGTACCCATAAATGAGTTATATTTTCTTCTTTTTTTTTCAGTTGTTGGAGGAGGTGTTCAGTCTTACAAGTGCACTTGGCGCCTTCAAATCTTTTACTTAGGCAACATTTCCACAGTCATTAAAACTGAAACCAGGCCTTGCCCCCACCTTACCTGAATCAGGTCTAGCACAGCACTGCAGTTTTGCTTAGTTATCAACAAGCCACGGTGAGGAATCATAACATCAGGCTCACACGGCAGTGGGGTTTGCTACCTGCTTGGGATAGACAGATCTGCTTAGGGCTGACCAAACCTCAAGTTAGGATGGTATGGACAGATGTCCCTGATCTCACAGGAAGCCTGCCAAAATGTTAACATTTTTTATTGCATTTGAACTGTCACAGTAAGATGACGGATGAATACTTCAACTCAGCTTTTGATCCTGGTTTCAACCCAGGAACTCTAAAGTCAGATTTAATGTATTGTCAAACCACAGCCTCAAGGGTGAGGTTCATGCCTCTGTGCAAGGCGAGTAAAAGGTCTACAAAACATTTAAGTCTTACTCACCACCTCCAAATAGATCTTAAATGAGACTTCACTGTTTGGTAAGTTTTGCATTAGTCCTTGGTACAGAGAGAAATTTGCCTCCCTGAACGCCCAGAACACATACTAGGAGGAAGGACAGCACCGTACGCTGATCAACACAATTCTTGCCAGACTTATGCTGGATGCAGGCTTCTATACAGGCAGGACTATGCTGCAATGCAGAACACCTATCCATGCATAATAACACATGGCTTTTGTTCAGCACCGTGAATACTGTACTGCCAACTGACCATGCCACTGGCACACCAGGAAAAGATCAAAGAAGGAAAATGAAGAGTTTCCATTATTTTTGTGGTTCATGTACTTTTATTTCAGGTTTTCAGTGATATGCAGTTGCCCTCATGTCTGGTCAAAATACGCCATTTGCCTTAACCTTGTAGCACAGCAATTCACTGTGAACCTTGTCCCTCATCACCCTAATCTAAACAGGGCTGGATGTTTTAGGCCTTATTATGGTTGCACAGCAAGAAGTGACTTCACCAAAGGCATCAGCATGCGGATGGCATCGCATTCCTAAGAAGATTTGTCCCTGGGCAGACATAGCATGGGGACAACAGAGGAGAGAAAAACATTGGAAAAGAAGACTTTTAATTGTAGCTTCAGTGATTACAGATTTTGTTGGAACACGCATTTTCAGGTGATTTTTCTCCTGGTATCTGCTGCATAGAATCAGGAAAGTGATCTCGTTAATTGTCAATAACTTCAGCAAGTAAAGGTTTGTTAGATGTTCTAATAATCACATTTCCACAGTAAAATAGTAAGGATTTAATAAAACCAACATCTATTTAATTGTCAATGCATGTCTGTGCTTTTTGTAATACACAAATCACCCTCTAAAGGATTTTTTTTTTTACCTTTGACAGTAGAGGTGGTTCTGCGAATGTTAGAAATACCTCATAGAATGATACTTTTAAATTTTTAATATCACTTACCTCTTTTGCTTCTCTATTCCTTTATTCCTTTTCATGGGGCCCCAACAGCTTGAAGAGAGTTACTTTAAGCAAATTGTAGATGCCTGATGCTTTATTCCAATAGCTTATGGAGGAACTCTTAGTCCCTTTAAAATCAGGAGGAATTATTCCAACTAGGTCTGCATGCCTAAAATTTCACCTCTTGGGAAGACTTGAGTCAAGCAGCTGTGGCAATGGAAGGCCCGTGCATTGAACCTGAATCTCACCAGACACACCAGCACTGCAGAATGCTCAGTTTATCCTGTTTGTGAAAAAGAAAACAGATGGAAAATGAGGTAGACGTAAGGAAGTACACAGAATTAGGAAAACAGGTCATATGAAAGAGGGCAACAGAAGAAAAAGGCATGTGGGCAGTAAGAGTAACACTGCAGACTTTAAGGATAAGATTTTAAGAGAATTCAGTAAAGGATTCCCCAGAGACGGAGAGCAGGCACACATGAGATGTGATAAGCAGTCCAGACACATGGCAAGTCAACAGTGATCAGAAGTGGGGCAGGAGATCCTGGATGACCTGAAGGCACCCAGGATATCCTGTGGCTGCAAGAGCTGCTAGTAAATTACTACCTTCTAATGTTGTTTATTTGCCTATGCTAAAAATAAAACGGAATCAGGGAGCAATTTTAAGGACTGCTTAAAATAGCAATGTCAGCTCTTACATCTGATTAAAAAAAATACTTACTGTTACCAATAATACCTACAATTACTGGAAGCTGAGATTACTACAAAAGTAGTTCCTGTAATGTTTGGTTTGCTTGGCATGTTATGCATCATTAGTTTCACTGTCTTTCCCTTTCTAGTTAAAAAGTCTGTTTCCCTTGTTTGAGGTGGATAAAACAAGGAAAGTGAAAACTTATTAATAGTCTTAATGCTTTGATTTGCTTTTAGATAACATTTCTAGAAGGACTTAAAACAACCTGAAATTATTTAAGGAACTGCATAAAATCTTGTTTCAATTCATCATGTCCCTGGAAATTAGTGTGAATTCCCCAAGAAAAAGGGATGCTATTTCATTCCTGTGGTGAACTTGATGTACTTCTGTCATAAGGAAAAAGAAGGATTGTGTTAATTTTTTTCTGACTTTTTAATTAATTACTCAGCTTTTCTGATAATGCTTTGTACTAGTATCTAAATATGTAAATTAATTTTATCTCCTGTGACATTCTATCTTTGTTTAACAACAATTCACGTTTAAAAAAAAAAAAGGGGTTTTTTTTATTCCAATGTGAAATATATGTCTGCATTTCTGTGTGCTTATTAATGAAAGCTTCTGCTTTATGACAAGGAAAAAATGAATTTTAAACATCATGATCATCAAAATGTCATTGGGCTAACATTAACTTTAGATGAAGTCTGAGCACCCAAGTGGAATTATTTCATGATACATGAATGAGGGGAATAAAAAATCATTTCATTTCAAATAGCAGCAATTTCAACGGTGACAAATAAGCAAATCACAAAAGGCAAAATTTATAAAAACTATTTCAATTTGGGGAATGAATAGTAACCAATTTACATTGAATTCCAGACAATCTGGAGCCTGGGCCAACTCTAGCTGAAGCTGGTCAGGATTGGATCGAGATGTGAATCCTCAAAATGGTTAGATATCAAGTAATGGCATTAGAAATGTCCAACATTTAGAGACAAAATGTCAGTCAAAGCAAACCATAAACAGTTTACTGGGTGACTGGAACTGTTTTTCTCCTCAGAAGGCAGGGGATGAACTGAAGTTTTGCTATTCACTTGCATGTGGACAAGACTTTATTTGTGTCCCCTTTCATTAGTCTAATATTTGACTGCTGCAGCCTCATTGCCATCATTACAGTTGAACAAGTGTAAAACTGGAGTCATGTAGTGGCTAAGCAAACCTTTAAATTTTCTCCTCCCACTGCAGGGATGTCTTTGCTGTTGTTTTGTTTCATTTTCCACAGCACCCAAAAGTAGGACAGCATTTTGAGAAGGCTCTTCTAACTGCTGTGCTGTGAAATCTGTGAATGCATTTGTTTGTACACGTCAAATCCCAGATAAGCATGTGCAAGGATGTAATTGCATCTTACACTACCAGTCTGGTTTTCCATGTGAAAGTTTCCAATGTGAAGTTTTGTGAAATTCAGCCAGCCAATAAGATCAGAGATAATTAGAAAGGCTGCATTTGATCATGGTCAACAGAACTTGAAACACATTGTTGTAGTAGGCTGAGAGTTGCCTCTGAACTTGGTTTTCTCGTCTGTGACCTTTTACAACATCACTATTCAAAATACATTATGCTTCCTAGGTAAGGAGCTGAATTCACACTTTCTTTACATGTAATTTGTTATAAAAGTGCTGAAGAGAAAAGAAGACAACAAATTAAAATTTTCCTCCAATCTTGTGAAGCTGAATTTCGTACCTATTTGACAACTCAAGGACTTTTTACTCCACCAAGTTCTGTAACAGAATTTTGGGCAACTCTTCTCATCTTTTCTGAGAGAAATGCATCTTTGAGTGTTGCATTTTAATGGGCTATTCTTGATTCCTTTTTGCGCCACCTGATCTGCGGGCTCTGTGCAACAAGTTTTAGCTATCAAAATCTCTTCCCGAGACAAGAAGCACTGACTGAATTGAGGATGGCAACTGTGAAATAGTGTGTCATTGTCTGTGAACCATGAAGAAAGAACACATGAGTGTAGATCATAGACAGGACATTGGACTACACCAAGGCCCTCTGTAGTAGGTCAGCACTGCAACAAATACAGTAAGTCTTCCTCTGACAGCAGTCTCCATCTGATCCTCTCCACTTTCTCCAAACGGATAGACTCAAAAGTCCCCTGTGCAGTCACTGTGCGTTAGTCCCCCGCCATTTTTATCTTCAGAGGTATCAGATGATGTGGTGATCCCCAGATCCACAGAACAGTGAATGACTCCTTAAAGTAGTTTCACCTGGCTAAGGATAGGATTTGTTATTTAGTGTTCTTGGTCACTGTTGTAAAATATTTCACAGACAGTGGAAGGTCCTATAAGACAGCAGAAGTTGCTTCCAGAAAAATGGATATATTCAATTACCTCTATCTTCATCACCTCTATTGATTGATGAATGAGGTTTCTCAGCATCTGTGTAGTTCAGTTTTCTTACTGCAGTCACTGCAAGGTGCTGCCTTCCCTGCTTTTATGCTGAAGTGGCTGAGACAAGTGCGTCATGGTTTATTGACAGGTGACCTAGGGCTCTGACTACATTTTGGGATAGGTGTGCTTTACCATACTTTCCCCCATAGTCCAGATGTCTCTGCTCATCCAGCCCAGATAGCACTACTACTTTCTTTCCTCCATCCTCTGCCTTTTTGTCAGAGGAAACCAGTCTATGCCCGTGGATAGTGCACATGCAGGTTTTACCTTCATGGGAAATCAGTATTTGGCGGTAGTGTATGCTGGGTCAGGGCTGTGGGAACCCCTGTACAGCACACCTGCACCACAGTGGAGAGACATCTATTCTGGTTCCTATAATTATAAGCACATTAGTCACCTTCATCAAGAGGCCAAGTAATGGCTGCATCATCTGATATTCTGAGAGCAACATCTCACTTTTCATGTTCTGCTAGTGTAAGTTTCCTACAGAAGCATTAGAGATAACTATCATTAATAAACCCACCTCTTCAATTTGTGTCCCAATGCTCCCTAAGTAAGATGTAGGACAGTGATGCAAATATGTGAAGAAGAGCTCACTTAAGCTGACTAAAATCACTGGAGATATCAGCCCTTACAGGCAAACACAGTGCTTGTCAGTTTGCATCAGTTTCTGATCTGAGAACACCAGAAATAACACCGCTACGCTCTTCTGACAGTCTCAGCTAGCTGAGTTTTCAGCAGTCCATATATGCCTTGCCATGAGTTTGGACACAGATGAGCAAACTTATTTGTCCTTCCCCTTGCCGATGTCACACGCAATCAGGCCCTTTGACAACTCACTTGTCATAAGCAATTCAACTTAGGCTGCACATACCGAGGTCTGCCACTCAGGATCATGTGTTGCCTTTAGCTTCTTCATTTGTCTAGAGCAAACTGCAGGTATATTTACCAGTTTTTATGTTGGCATTTTCACCTCTATACAGGCAAGAAAGGATTGATCCAGGTGTAACGCTAGCACAGCACTCAGAGGAGTCCCTGGTCACTGATGACCTATCAACCAGGGAAATGTGCTTGCAGCTGCACAGAGCGGCCTTAAACCTATGTGTGCTGACAGCTGCATGCACTGGAGACCAGTACAAGCTCAGGAACAAAACCCAAGTCTCCAAAAGATACACGAGCAAAAGCAGACAGGGAAAACACATATTTAGTCTCTTCTAGGTCTTCTTTCTGGTAGACCTCTGGTAGTTCTCTGATAGGGGCTAAACCTGGCTTTGGGCTGAAAGCAGCTCAGAAAGCAAAGTAGTCGCTACTCATGGAGTTTAGCTGGGAAAGTGACGTGCAATTTAGAGCAGCGTATGCCAGTCTTCTTGCACTTTGCCTGCCTTTTAGTAGGCCTGCTATCTCCCAACCTTTTAATGAAATGTAAATTAAAACATCTACCTCTGGAGTAGCATGTTCTTCTCTGCTTTTCATCTACACAAAAATTGTTAATGCTGACTTCAGTTTTCGACAGCAACAGAGAAACCTTTTGGTAATCAGGGCTAAGGTATTTTCCTGAGCAAGTAAGCATTGATGTAACTCCTTGTATTGGGCCAATGCCAGCTATGCCAGGGAACTGTCTTGCCTGGCACCTGTGTCTGCATCGTGCGTCCCTTCGAATTCCCTGGTTTTCTCCCCAGCACCTCTTTACCAACACTTGGTACTTTCTGTCAGCTTCCCCAGCTAAATTCTCACAGGAAAACAGTCACAAATATAAATCTCACTGTGAAATAGCTATGCTATAAATAGCCTGAGGATTATGTTTTGTGAAATTTTATTCTATGAAAAAGATAAGACTGTCTTGACACACATAATTCAATGGTTACTAGCTAGCTAAGGATTCAATGGTTAGCAGATGGGAACTACTAAGCGTTATTGATTATCATTAGTGATGTTATTTGTTATTCAGTCAGAATGCAAACTAGAGATATACACGTTTTCCTTTGTCATATATTCAAGGAACTGCAAGATGATTAATTGAGGCTTATGAAAGGAACTTAGAAAATTTTGAGGTTTTTATACCTTTTAAAGCTCCAAGGAAAGGCAATACAAAAGTAAACGTCTGGCAGTGTGAATTATCGACCGATGCAAGTTCTGAATGAGCAGTATTAGAAGAAAACAAATAAAATTTCTTCATAGCAGCAAACCTTCCTCATCTGACACTCTATAATGAGTTCTTCATTACCCGATATTCTTTCTCCTCACTCCTTTGACCAGGCTGCCCCTCTTACCGCAACAGTAATTTTGTGAATAATGACAGATCCTGTATTTAACCCAGCTTCTCAAACTGTTGTTTAAGGGAGTGTGACTGAGCATTTCCACTGTGGAAACAGAATAAAACTAAATTGCTCATTATTGGTCTTTGCAGTCCTATTAATGGAACTACAGTGAAGGTACTCTGTGGCATTAAGAAATGCTCCAAGAAATTCTTTCAAAAAGAAAATTAAATGTATCTGGCAGGTAATGCATCCATGGGAGCACTGCAGGCTATGCTGTTATGGAGATTTTCCAGTCTATATCTTGACTGTCTGATTTTGCTCGTCAGCCCTGCTCCATCCCCTCTAACAGCCCCCTGGCACTGTTGATTCTGCTCCCAGAAGTGAAGAAGGAGTGGGTTACTGGCATCTGGGAAAAACAGGGTGGATTGACACAGAGTCTTTAAACATGAGAAAATAAGAAACACCTTTCCAGCTACATCAGTGATCCAGCTATCTCAGTACTATGTCATCAACCCAGATATCTGCTACTGGGTTGGCAACTATAAGCAGATAGAAACAGAGCTTATGTGCGTCTCATCTCAGCAGAACGAATGAAGAGCAGAAAGAGAAATAAAAGGGTTTTTTTTTCTTGCACTAATGGCTTTAACAGAATCAATACCTGGTATCCTCAGGGAGCCCACATGCATGGAAGGGGCTGACAGCTTCCATTGCAGGATCTGATGCACGGTATTTGAGAAAAGCTGGTTGAAAAATCATGTTTTAGTGCAAGCCAAAACTGAAAATGCATTCCCTCCTAAAGGATCCTTGCAGCTTGGTTATCTACATGGAGATATTAGTTTTTAATGAATTAGATGAGCTCCAGAATTGAATTACTAGCAGTGATCTGTTTTTTCCTCATCATATCAATGGGATGAAGGAGGAGAAACCTTCCTCGTTCCATTTGAGACAGTTGTAACATTTCCCTAGGCTTAAATGGACAGACAGCTGGACTTCTGTTCTAGCTGGTCTTTCCCAAATCTCAGTTCTGTAGTCACAACTGACAATAAGCAAAGAATATCTCCTTTGAAATGCTGCAATATACCTCCAAGAAAAAAAAAGTATGATTATACTATTTCTTTACACTGCAAGAGTGTTGTGAGTAGATCCTACTTACTTCTTTCTATGTAATCTCTTACAAAAAGCGGTATGCGTGGTGCCCCAGGAACCAGAGGCTGCATAGACACATCGGCGCAGACCCAAGCAGAAGCCAATGCCCCAGCACAGTGCGCTGAGCTTGACAGCATCCCAAGACTGGACAGGCATTTCCAGTGTGGACGGCCCCCATGGATGGCACGAGCCTTAAATGTTTCCCCCAACTTCACAGTACAGATGTGACATTGCTGTCGGGGAGTTACTGGGCGGGACAGGTCCTTCCTTTTGCTGTTTTGAAGGTCTACAAACTAAAGAGCCCTGAAGATTTGTCTCCCTGATTCAGTGTAATCAGCAAAATCCTGTTGTATAGACACGCATTTCAATTTCAAATACACAGAAAATATATTTTTGTTTTCATCACAAATATTGTGATGAAATATTCATCACTATTCAATCACTTGTACTAAGAGAGCATATTTTAGAAAAGGCATGTTGTTACCAGTTGGAGGTACAGCAGTACATATTTGATGACATTTCTGATTACTAAAAATGTTTCAACTCTATTTGATATTAATTGCATGTAGTTTTCATTGCCTGAACTCAGTTCTTCTTGGAAGACAAATTAGGTTCTGGGTGTAGATTGGATTCTAATTAAGAGTGTCCTTTTTACAGGAAAAATGCCTAAATTCTTTTGTACTTTGGGGGGGAAAGGAAGAAAAAGAAAAAAAATCACAGCCAGTCTTCCTTCTTCACTTGGTTCCTAAATGCAAAATAGTCCATGGGGACATTAGAAAAAGCAGCAGCAGCTGATACAATGGTTTGCAAGCCATCTATGTATCCTGAGGCCAGGAGCTGCCTTGCTGAATGTGCGAGTAATTGTATGGATTCCGGATGCCTTTTTTGGTTCACACATAGGAGTAATTGGGGTAGTCATAATGTTCTCAGGTTGTGCTAGGATTCTTTTAGAAATCACCACGGATCACAATGCTCAAGGACTAGCATGGTTCAGTGTCTGGGAGGTGTCATTCTACCCTTAAACACCTTTTGTTCTCTAGAGTGAACCTGAGCAATGTGATGTGGCAGCTGATTCATTTCATTTAAAAATACAGTCATGTTAAGAAAATCCGTTCAAATATGAAGTGTATGAAGGTTGATTAATTCAAGATGTTTGAAATTTGGCACTCAGTTAGATGTAGTAGCCCTGTAATTAGGATCATACAGGGTCTAATTTGTCTTTGATTAAGTATGTACTCAATTAAAAAAATCCCATGAATATGAACATGGAAAAAATCCACACAGTTTTTTTTGTATCCAGATATTTTCAACCACAAAAAGTATCTAAATTAATTATTGTGTAACACTAATACAATTTTTTCTTGCATATTCTTTGTAAAATGTGAAAAAAAATGACACAGAAATATGGTATCAGGAAAGTTTTGTGTAAAAATATCAAATGATCATATTTTCTAACCACCAGGCATATGTTTAAATCATAGCAAATCCTAATCAATTAGCACTATCAGTAATCAGAGGGTATTCCAGCTGATCTAACAGTGATTTTTTTTTTCCAAATTAAAGCAAATATGACTGGCAGGGTATGTCATTTTACTGGTATATTTAGAATTACAGTTTGCCTCACCCCATGCTCCTTGATGACTCAAGCCAGGCCATCCCTGCAGAAATTTGGAGCACCTGAATTTAGAGGTCAGGCAAAAAAATGCAGACAGAGGATGACCAACTAATACATTCAATGCTGTCTGTCCTTACAAATCATTTCAGCAATTAATGCATCATTGCAAAGGAGATGTGGATCGATGCAATGTATAGGACATATTTTCCAAAAACCCATTAGAGAAAAATCCATCTCTGTACCAGGCAAAAATTATTGCAGTACTGTGCTATTGTGTGAAGATGGCCTCCAGAGCCTAACTGGTTGATTTTACTGAAGCATGATTTTACCACAAAATTCACAGTGCAGAATCGTAAAGCTCAGATTTTGGGATCCATGTGACAAAACCAGTCTTTCGGACACTGTATCTGAGACAAATCAGCAGTGAAAGCAAAATATTCCACAGACAGTACAATAGCGTGACAGTCTTATAAAATAAGATCCACCTACTTCACTTGCATCTAATTAGAGTAATACAAAGATTTCTCATTTTCTGGTATAGAACAGTAATAAATGAGCTCAGTGACTTGTTACTCTATCACATCTCAGCCACTTGTTAAATCCATCCTTTTCTTGCCTTTATGGAATATACTTGTCTTCCATAATTTAGTGCTGGAGTCATGACGAATTAAGGACATAGACAAGATAAAATACATAAATACAGTCATAGCTTCTGCTATACTAACATGGAAAATTAGGCTTTCAGGAACAGAAGCCCTTCCTCAGGTTCTCTGTGCACAAACGTTTGTCTAATTTTCCAGCTTCTATCTCTACCTCCAGGCATATCTTTATACATGGTGATTTCTGCTTAAAACATCAGGGTGTTATTCCTTCTCTTTGTGCATAAAGAGCTCAATACACTTAGTGCTCTCTGTCATCTTACAGATTGAAAAAACAACCATGTAACTGCAATTTGCAGTTTGAGTTTATTTTCTGTTTCAACATCACTGTTGGAGAAGTAGCAGAACAAAGTTTCGAATCATTGTATGAACCAAGAAGAGAGAAAAAAAAATCTTGTAAAACACATTTCTACCATTGCACTCTGCTAGTGGAAAATGACCACCTTCACTACAAGGGATAAGAATGAAGCCTTTGTTTCACCAGCCATTACAGTTAAGTCTGTCACTTGGGACATCCTAAAACTAGCAGCATATAGGAATTGAGTTCTGTGTGGTCTTCTAAAAGTGAAGACTTAAAAAAAAAAAAAAAAAAAAAAAAGAAAAAAAACCAACACCCTCCCAAACTTTAAAAAAAAATATGGATAGTGGTTTGAAAAAAAAATCCATAATGTTAAATAAAGAGCTGAAATTCAACTGACTTTTGAAAAGAAAAAAGGTAAAAATGTGTAACAGGCTCAGTACTTCAAAGATCCTCAGAGAATACTTATTTTCAGGTGATCCTTATAAATGTTAAACCCAAACCAAGCAGTGGTGAAGCACAAGAAGGGGCCCTAAGTTGATATATATATATTAAAAAACCCCAAATCAAAACAAAATAAAAAACCCTAAACCACCCACAACAGAAAGGTTTGAAAACACTAAGAACTGACTGTAGTTCAGTAGCTACAAGAAAACCCTCAGGTTTAAATAAGGAACTGAAACGCCAGGGCAGGAGTCCACTTTAAAAAACAATGCTTTAGTGAATAATTTGCATTCCTAAAGGGTCTACAAAAGTAACTAAAAACATAGCCCTATTCAATTTGCTTCAAAAAAGCTGCTTATCTGCTGAAAAATTCATAGCAGTCCGTACATCATAAAATCTTAACACCAACTGCTGCAAAGGGAGAATATTTTTGGGTTGGTTCCTTAAGTACTTGGCTGCGAAAGACCTCAGCAAAACCCTGAACACCAGTTGGAGGAGTAGACTGATTTCAGGTAGATTTTGAGATTTTGTTTTGTCGCTTTTTTTTTCTTTCTCTTTTTCTTAAATGCTGCTCTTTCATACATATGCTTTCCAGTTTGTAAGCCAGAATTTATCCCTTTGCTTGATAGGATAAAACTTGTTGTTCACATTTAAAGCTTCGCTAGTATTTAAAGTGAACTCAGTGAATTTGATAAACTGGAATCTCCTTTTCCCACTCTCTAGGCGAAGCAAATCCAAATAATTGCCAGCTACCCAAAACAATTTGAAGAGTCCAAAGAGCTGTGATGATTTGAGTCAGACCAAGGACTAGTTTCATCAACATCAAGAAAAGGAAAAAGTTTTCCTGTTAGAGTATGTTCTGATATTACTTGGAGTAGGGGCATGCAGTGGAAAAGGAAGGGCTCTAAACTAAGTCTGCTGAAAATTTGTTGGTATCTGTAAAGGAATACTGGATGATTGTTTTATGACAATAGCCAGGGTTTGACTTGTTTCCTAATCAGGTTTCTTATACTCTTGTGCTGTGTTTCTTTTCTTTTTTTTCCTCCAGTAAACAAGTTTTACATCTAGTTTACTGATGAAGATGACCTCTACTTCTTGGCAACACAGACTTTCCAAGATAAACAGTGATCACTACCAATGAGAAACGTTTGTGTATCTTATTTCACAGTGAAGTTTTCTCTGGCTTCAACTGTTCCTAAACCTGCATCCTGCCCCCTCACTCCCATTTGGTACTGTTTGTCCTTTTGATAAGGCTGGGGTAATATTGAACATTCTCTAAAATGAGTTATCTTCATTTGAATTCCCTGAAATGAAAACAATAAATGTTTTTCATGATGAAGCCATTAATTACTAATTCAAAAAAGTCTAAAGCAAAAGTGTACACCACCCCCTAGTAATTAAAATAATAGGTTTTCCATTAAGATAGATTTTGCCAATTTATGTATTTACTCAGAAAATTTCCTACAGTTTGCAAATAAAGAATGCATTGCACTCCTGCAGTGCATTCAAGAACAAATACAGATAAAGCTTTGACATTCAGTTTAAAGCAACAGGGTTTGGCAGGCTGGGGAACTTGCTGCTGGAGATTATAAATGGCTGTGACTGGCATTCTAAATTCATTATGATATTTACCAGTTAAATTTGTGCATCTTATGGTTTGACTATAGCTATACATTGTATCATTTAAAATACTGGAAACATATATAAGCAGGTAAAGCAAGCAATAGGCTGGAGCATAAAACAAGCCTTTCATTTGGAAATCTTGGTAGCTCATTTCATCAAAATACAAATTCTGACTCCCTTTGCATCTTTCAAAAAGTATTTCTGTGTGCTGCAATTTACCATCATGTAATTTGTCTGGAAAATTAAAGTAATAAAACCTTAGTTTGTTGCTTGTCTAAATGGTAGCTATGATTGTCTCAGTAGGGTGCTGCAAAAGCTGGAGGAAAAAAAAGTCCTTGTAAAGATATGCAGACAGAGCAAAGTGTTAATTATTGGACACTAATGGATGAGTATTATGCATAACGTATTTTTAGACTCTTTTTTATTTTAAAAGAATGGTCTCTTTATGGCTACAATGGTCAAAACTAAAAAGCTAGTAGATGCCATATTCAGTTACATAATATAGAGAATAATTGTGGCACCCTGCACACAGCGATGCGTTAACTGCTGATTTTTAGTGGCTGGCAGCATATGGTCACAGCTGTCTCCATTATCTGTAAGATGTACCATTTTGCATGTAAGCCTCCAAAATCTCTCTGAAGAAGCAAAGCTACAGGACGCAGACTTAGTATATCACAAACCCAAACCTTTCAAAAATGTCACTGTATTTTT
>VYZW01016292.1:31141-66916 GCA_013401315.1 Balaeniceps rex | reverse complement strand
TATGATGAAAAAAGAATTAGCAACACATTTTAAAAGCTTTTCATAACTTCTTCCAAATTAAACAGCATTTGTATTAAAGTTGTAGTTGAAATCCTACAAAATCCTTGGATTGCCCAGTGGACTTAAAAAAGAAACAGCCTGAAATATCATATTGACCAGTAGTCTTATTTTTGGTGAGAAGAAGGAGCAATATCATATCTAACCTTTCTAGGGACATAAATATCCTGCATCCTCTCCCCTCACATACACTCTTATTTTAAGAGACATTTGATGATATTGATGATATTTGATTACTTTGAAATTTCATGACAATGATTGTTTAATTCCCATGTATTCTTTTATAGTCCGTAGTTGCTCCCACTAGGTGGATGAGGAGGCTGAACAAACTCAGACATAAAGGCACAGAAGAAAATGGAGTCTCAACTAACATCATAGAAAATTGATGTACATCAGAACTCATCAACATTAAACTTTTTAAAATGGAACCTTTTCTACTTTACCCATCTGAACTTCTAAAAATCTTTTTCTTAGCTACATAGCGTTGACAGCGTAGTGGAAGAATTGTCAGTTTTAAATACTACTTTAAGAGCTGGGAGGAATGTTAACCTTTTGAAGGGGTGTGAAATAAAAGACTAATATGCCAGCAGTGCAATATCTGAATAAAGATATTTTATGATCTTGTTACATCCTCAGTGTGGGTATTGCCATTTCCTAGGCCAGTGCAGCTACACTGCTTTTCTCATCCTTCTGTCAGCCCCTGCAAGAGCCCAGGGGAAGCATTTTCTTATCACTGCTGCCAAGAGCACGGCTTACCGACCCTCCACGATCAAAGGAGGGATCTGGTCTGGGACTCATCCTTCTTACCTGCCTGGCCCAGGACATAACCTCATCACAGCAAAAAGAAGAGACTATGCTGAGAAAATAAATGCAGGCTGAGAGCAATTTATATGTCATTTGGGACAAATCAGCCCACAAATCATAGCTGTCCAGCCTCCATTCCCTTCCTTTACACATCTATTGCTGTAATGAGTCCTATTAATATAAGGTCTTGCAGTCTAATTAATCTTCTTCCAGGACACAAGCAGAATAACAGCCAAAGTAGAAGCCTCACTGTTCGCTTCACACTTTGCAACTCTTAGATACCCTGTTAATAGGATTTTAATGAGGAGAAATAATCCATGTCTTTCAGGGTGCAAAATTTACAAACTAGGTTGGGATTTTTTTTGAAAGCAACTTTTTTTTTTTAAGACAGATGAGGGTTATTTCCCCTCATTAAGATGTTAATGAGATGCTGACAAGTGTTTGGTATTTTTAACATAATTAACTGTAGGGCTATTTTTGTTCTTTTCAAGCTATTTTTCAATGTGCCTTTTATTTTCTGAGTAGCTCATCATATAATTAGGGATAATGAAACTGTTCAGTCCAAAACCACAAAACCAACAAAAAAAACAGCCCCCAGACCCTCTCAATTCTTTTGAAAGGAAAAAAAAAAAAAATTTGTGAGTAAGGTTAGAATAAACATTATACAGATTACATTCAAGCATTTCAAGACAAACTGATCGTGATGTATGATATTAAGGATTCTGTTTTGAAAAATGAGTTTTTCTGTATTTACCTGTTGAAGTGAACGGCCACGTGCTGAAAACAAAAGCTCCTGCTGAAGACTGCTAAAGGCAAAAGGTGGAGAAACTGTTCTGGAAAGAGAGCTGTACCAGTCTTTGACCTTCACCTTTCTCAAGGTTAGCAGCTGGTAAATAAATATGTTATTTAAGGATAGCAAAACACAGTTTGAGTCAGTTTGTGTTTGATTTCAGATTTGGGCTAGTAGTGGGAGGTGTGGTGGCGGAACCACTGCATGTTTGATTTTGAATGTAACATTTGTTTAGAGGAGACTGCAGGAGACTGGGAAGCAGTGGACCCGGTTGTGCTGCTGATCGTCTCTGAAATATGTCTCTGTCACTTCTGATGTCTCTTTCTCTCCACAGCAACCCTTTTACCTAATAGTCTTTTTTAGGCCTTGGCAGTTGTTTTCAGTCCCATCCAGGTGTCTACCTCCCTGCATCTGGCACAGTGCGAGAGGCAAGGAGTGCCTGGCTCTTCCTGAGCAATGAAGCTGGGGATTAATTACATCCAAAAGGGACTAAAAAGTCCATCTAGCCCTGCATTACTGAGAGCAAACAGCACAGAAAGAAGTTGAACTTAAGCCTCGATTAAAATGTTACAGTTTTCACTTAGCAATGAAGACAGTAAGTTCAACTGCAACTTTCAGAAATACTAAATATTATCAAAGACATTTCAAATCACTCTAGCAGTAGAATGTTTCCACTCCACTGGTTAGTATAGAAAGGATTCAAAGGGTAATACATACAAACCTACACCTGCACTTAATCAAAACCAACTACTTCCAGCAGTCCCGCTTATCAGGGAATGAGGAAATTGCCTCTGTGTGTTTCACAAATGCATTGCAAAAAAAAAACCATTAAACCAACTCAATTGGTACTTGTAACAATAACCTTTATCCCTTTAGAGCCATTTTGTAACCACTAGTTAGAACCATATTATAAACTGAAAGAAATCAGCAAGAATAACATCACGCTACAGGAAAACAGAGGAAATACAGACTTACTTTCCATTTCATATGAAAAAGTGTTCACTTTATGTTTTAATATTAATTCATTTCATATTCATCATTGTAAGGATACTATTCAGAATAAACTGTCAGAAGTCTATTGTGTTCTCGCATAAAAACATTAGCTAACCTATGGTGGAAAACTTTCCTGGCTAATGTATCAAGCTGTGACTCTAAGTACATCCACACTTGCACTAGATGTATATTTCCTTTCTAAATTCTATATAAAATCAGTATTTTGATTGTTGTTTTTCATTTGAGAAAGCTTCAGCAAACCTGTATCTGAATATTTATCATTTCTTATAAAAACATTATTGGTACAGACATGGTTTTGTGTATATATATTTTTTAAAATATTATTTTTGTTAACTTTTACTAGTACCTATAAGACAAATTCATTAAAATTAGAAAGATACAGTGTGCTAATGCAGTGATACACTTATATGGAAAAGAAGTGGTTAAAGTATTGAGGCAATATTTTTGGACTTTGTTATACATGGAGCAGATTAATTTAAACAGCCGAATCAAAGCAGATAAGCAAATAGCAATTTCTGAGAATTCAGCAAAGGTTATGTATGCTCAATAAGTTTCCTTTTAATTTTTTTTAATGCTCTTAATTTACATGTTTAATCATCAAAATTGAAAATTTTGAACTAATGGATTTGCCAGGTGCCATGAAATAATTGATAGTAGTGATAATCTTGTTCTCTCTTCACTGATTTTTGTGTGAACAGATCCTCAGACTCTATGAGTAATTGTATTTTATCTCTGCACAATACGGTACAACTTTAAATTCCTTTCTGGGCCAGATGGATAGATGTGCTGTTATTACTTGTTTGGGGCTGCTGAAATTTAGAAAAAAAATATTTTGAAGATGATTTTGAACATTTGTGGTATCACAAATGTTGGCAAGTAATAATGCAAAGAATAAAATTTAAGAACTTTAGAGTTTTGAAAAAGTGAGAAAACATGGAAAAATTCCTCAAAGAAGAATATATGAAATTGTGCCTTAGCTGAGAAAGAGTCATCTTCCTGTCATGAAATTTCATTTATTGATTGTACTCATTATTTAGTACCACTAATGCATTGTTGTGGTTCAACCCCAGCAGACAGCTAAGCCCCACACAGCCACTCACTCACTCCCCCCCGGTGGGATGGGGGAGAGAATCAGAAGAGTATAAGTGAGAAAACTCGTGGTTGAGATAAAGACAGTTTAATAGGTAAAGCAAAAGCCGTGCACACAAGGAAAACAAAACAAGGAATTCATTCACTACTTCCCATTGGCAGGCAGGTGTTCAGCCATCTCCAGGAAAGCAGGGCTTCATCACACGTAACGGTTGCTTGGGAAGACAAAACGCCGTAACTCCAAATGTCCCCTGCTTCCTTCTTCTTCCCCCAGCTTTATATGCTGAGAATGACATCATATGGTATGGCATATCCCTTTGGTCAGTTGGGGTCAGCTGTCCCAGCTGTGTCCCCCCACAGCTTCTTGTGCACCCCCAGCCTACTTGCTGGTGATGTGAGAAGCAGAAAAGGCCTTGACTCTGTGTAGTATCAAAAACATCCCTGTGTTATCAACACTGTTTTCAGCACAAATCCAAGACATAGCCCCATACCAGATACTATGAAGAAAATTAACGCTATGCCAGCCAAACCCAGCACATTCATGCACAAATATAATTGGTAGACAGACTGAATAACATTTACCAATAATGTACTTTCTAGTATTTTTCCTGTCTTTCCAAGTAGTTCAGTGTCTCTTAAACTGGTTATATAACTAGTTAAGGGACATTTATCAAGTGATATAAAAATCAATCAGATGTCAAATAAATTATTCTGGGTTGATATATTTTACTGTTCAGACTGCTCCAGTCAAGGCTAGAGTTCTTCATGGAGTATTTACCATTAATTATTTCCCACAGGCTTACCACAGCATATCTCCTTTCTCTCATGCAGTTTGCCACATACATTCTCTCACACAGACTTATACACATCATGATTTCTTTTCTTTTATATAAATACATTTAAGGACTGAGATATGCAAAAGACATTCAACATTTCTCAGCAGATGGTACTTCAGGGTGGGAGTTGCTTAATAGCAGAAAAAAAAAAGCCATTTTAGCATTGCAGTAAAAATTGTTGAAACACTAAAATAGGGTCTTAAAAAAACGGTTGCCTTGGTAAAGCCAAGACATCTGGTCTCCTTTGCCTAATAATTTTGAAGCAAAGTTTCATAAAGAAGGAACAAACTGAAGCAGAATCATGCTTCCTTTCAATCTATTCACTCCCAGAATAAATTGGCTTGACATGTAGCACATCCCTGCAACCATGTGTCCATTTAAAAAGCTTCTTCCTTGACACAGAGGAAATGCTTATATGTGGGATCAGTCTTCAGAGTTACAGAGAAATCACTCCCGGTCTTGAATCAAAACATAGCTGATTTGCTGAAGAACATCCTTAAAACTGGTTTCTTTGTAATAAATATTAAATATTTAAAACCAGATTAAAAGAAAGAGAAAACCCACCCACAGCCATTCATCACTTATGCCAGGCACCATTTGCCAAGTAACGTAGGCATCCATCTCCTCCCCAGGTATGCACACCCAAGGGGTGCTACGCCCAGGAGGCAGGAGCCTTTCCCAGGGCAGCACCTCACCACAGCAGTAGGAAGGACATCCTTAGCCTCAGCAGTGCAGAGAAACTCAGCCCTTACCCCACACCTCTGCAACAGCATTCATGCATGTAGCATTCTGCACTCATATCCAGAGACATAAAACAAGGTATCTATAGCACTCCTTACAAAAAGAGAGAAAAAAAAGGTAGTCGGACTTTCTCCTTCCCTTACTCATCTGCCTACTAACATATGTATTTCCTAAACGAAACTCATCTCATGTTCTCACCTGCCAGGAGCACACTATACACTGAGGAACAGTATATCCCAGAATTTCACTTTTACTCTTGGAGTCCTTTTGGTGCTGCTCCTCTCTGCAGGAACCCTTAAACATTCCTTGCACTAGGGAGAAGTCTGAATGGTTGAAAGCCAAAATCTCTTTCCATAAAGAGATTTGGCTTTAGTTCTTGCTGCTGTCAGTAGCCTTCATTTCTCCTGTGCTGAGTGACGCTTCTTCAGTGTCTAGTCTGAGACTTTTCTGTACAGGTCTCAGAGCCCTGTGGTGCCTTCATGAACCTGAGGAATAGGGCATATATCAAATGTGAGTATCCCATGCAGACAGTGATCATCTGAACCTACAGCCAAGGAGAGAGAGAGAATTCCCTTCTCACTGTCTTTCGTCTACTCAAACCTGAGCTGCTCCTTTCTTTTGGTCTTTTTTTTTTAATTTTCCCACTAGCAGCTTCCTATTTAGACAGTAATCATACCTATGCTTTACATTATAAACCTCGGCCGGTAATTCCACGTTTCAAAGTCTATTCAGCAGCAAAGGGTATGAAAGTTAAATATTTGTATTGCTGAATCAATGTCTTAAATCTGAATCTAACTTGTCTCTCATTTCTATTTTATGTAGCTAAACACTTGGTAGAAGAAGTTTGACAATCATATTTCTTTTTTACTTAATCTCTCTTGAAAAGAGTGTTTGGGTAAGGCATTTCACTTCAGAAAGGGATTCAGTGGGACCCTTCAAGCACAGAACAGTTTGAAGTCCCAATTCAGCATGGCATGCATCTACTAAGAAACAACAATAGCTCCATTGGTTTAAATTAAATTTAAAGCACGTTAAATAAATTTGCTGAATAAAAATGTGCAACTTTTACAGATAACCTTTATTTGTGATCCTCAATGTACGTGGAGATTTACAGGCTTTATTAAGAATTGTTTAGAAAATATTATTTCATCCCACTAGCATTTTTCATATCTTGCTAACTACTGACCGTAATGGTTCTAATCGGATTTGACATTTGGTATTATTTCCTTGCTCAAAGGTAAATGTGTATTTTGCTTCTTTTCATTGGAATGTTCTCACCTGAACAATTTGGATGCTTAGCAAAAATCATGGTGTTAATTTCTGTAAATAGAGTCAGGAAGAGCAAGTGATCTGAAAAGTAAATAGAAGCATGATGAATGGCTAGATCATGTTCCTTAATGCATAGCAAACATTAATTATGTGCTCTCACTCATGCACTTTTTCTCTATATTTTTAAAAAAGAAAGTATTGTGAATACCCCTGTTTTCAGGAAAGTTGAGATAAACCCCAAGTAGCTGAGAAAAGTTTGTACTTGTACAATTTCCAATTTCAAGAACAGCTATCTCCAAGCAGCTTCCATAATGTATAAAGTGATGATATAGAAATATTGATTTAATGTATAACTAATCAAAATAAGCAGGATTATTAATTCAAAGCAGGTGAATCATACTTAAATACTATAGAAACTTATTGGAACTAAATTTCACATTAAGTTTTTATTTTCATGGGTTTACTCTTGCTCCTTTTCAAGTAATTTCTGGAGTTTTGCCATTCACTTCAGTGACAAGACAGTCTCTTGCTGGACAAGTTCATACTCAAAGCCTAACTCAAAGAATTGCAGTGGGTCATTGCATGGGAAAGGAGAGGTTTCATCGCGTCAAAAATGGTAAAGGTATTTTGTAATGATTGCAATAACAATCATAGCCCAAATACTTGCCCACTTCCTGCCAGTCTCTTGATCCTTTTTTTCTCTACTTTCACAGCAAGAGAGGAAATCTCTTTGTCATTCACTCCAGTCCTCCCCAACACTTTTCTGCCTGCTAGCTAGCTTAATTTTCCTTTCTGTGTTAAAGCTACACACACAGATTTCACCATAAAACATGTTGCTGAGCTTGCACAAAAGAATGTATATGTCTTGTCAGATTAAGGTGTCTGTGTTGCTGTTTCTATGGACTGTGAACTATCCTGAACAGAGATTAACTATGCATATGGTTTTGCAGAGAAATTGCTTTAAGATTATTTAGTCTCATGGGCATAAATTCTTTGCAAAGTACTGAAGCGTTCTCTATAACTTTGATCTCCAGAATATACCAAAAAGTTTACCTTTTACAGTTACAGATGCCTTACAGCTATGTGTCCTACATGAAAAAGGAGGAATAAAAGTACCTAGGAACAGAAGTTATGGTAATTCTGCAGTACCTTTTGTAGTACTACCTAAAACTCACAGAAAGGTTCTAAGTTTGGTTTCAATTTTATCTTTGAAATAAAATAAGCAATATTTTCATCACATAAACTTTCCTTCTCAAACACATCTCATATTTTCGGTTTGTCAACAGCTCAGCACACAAATGAAACAGTGAAACAGCAACCCACTGTGTTAATATGGAATGAGCGTAAAGAATTCCTGTAGGTAGTTGGGAGCACACTGTTTTTTTCCTCTGCTTGATTACACTGCAAAACATTATTACAGCTCATGAGATAGCCCAAACCTGTGTATAATCACCAAGTGAAGTGAGGACTGCAATGTCTTAGCAACCTTAAAAAGTCACTCCAGCTCTCTTTCTAACACTGGTGCTTTGCAAAATTTTTGGCTACAGCGTTAGTTCCACCTTCATGTACAAGAGACATCTATTGCTTGATTCACACCCTCTCACATATTCCTGGCTGTTGGACTGAAACAGAGTCAGTGAGCAAGAGCTCACTTGAGGACACTAATTTCATTCCCCAGCTCTCAGGGAAAGCTGTTTGCACTCTTGACACGTGAGCCTCAATAAGAGTTGCCACGCGGTCACTGGCAAACAGGAATCACCCACCTATCGACTCTTGCATTCAGCATGAAGATTCCACAATCGCTGCAAAAAGGTTACAGTTCCAGCTTAGGGGCTTCTGCATGTGACCACTGGCTCCTTGAATCTGTCCCTGAATCTTTTTCCCCAGAACCCACACTTTTCACCTACGTTGTTTCTAAGGAATCTTTAATGTCACTTGGAAGGAATATGTCTAACACTCCTTGAAATTGCTGCCCCATGGAATCTTTCTCATCCCATGCAGAAGAAAGATTGCCTCTAGCCAGTTGTGCTCCCAGAGTGAGGTTTGGAAAGCAGGGCCAGCATTATTCTAAAAATGCCTGTTCTTCCATCAACACAGAGTTTTAACAAAAAACTTCATCTTTCATGATGGGCGTGTTAATGAGAGCATGTTCTCACTTCAGGCAGCTTCTGAGCAGATGTGGAGACTGTTTAAAAGGCTTCATGAACGATTGACTGGGAGCTCCCAAATTTCTAGTTAACCATCAAGCCCTTGTAAAGTGACCTAACAAACTGGTTTAGCTTTGCAGCTGTGACTCTCATGCAGCAAATCATTCAGTTTTCATTAATTAAACTTTTCAAAGTTAACTTCAAAGAGGTACACTGGGGTTGAGTCTAAATTTTAACGTGCCTCATGATACATTGCAACAAAATCGAAACCTGACTGAAGGAGAGAGCAGAATTAGACTTCACAGATACTCATAACAGCAATATATATTATAGCAGTGCCAGATTATGTCTCTCAGTATCCCTTATTGTAGGATCCTGCAAACATTTTATAAGCATTAAACATATACAAACACTTCTGCACAAGAACAGACAGAGATTATCAGGGACAGCTGGCACACTTGAGGTTTGGAAAAACCCAGGTGTGGGTCCTTGATCGGAGTCAGGCAGACTGCCTTGAATGCTGGATTATAACTATTCTCATTCTGTGGAAAGATTCCTCAGCTACCCAGCTGGTCCATGGTACAGTTACATTTCATGGTTCCCAATTATGTGTTTGTAGATGAATGATACTGTGACTAATTTGGTGGCATAATATATAACATATTAAAATGAATACACTCCCTAGACTTTTTTTATAGTGTCAGTGACTTGGGCCAGGCTGGATAGAATGGATCCCAAATGGTGTTCTGGCAAGAAGACAGTCATTTCCAGATGGATCATTTATACCGTTTAAATTTTTCTAGCTAAACTGCATTCCTGCTAAATGAGCGTGCTGTGGGTATTTACAACTGTAGGGATCAATAGGCCATTTAATAGAGGTATAGTGGAAAGCTACCTCAGAATATCCATCAGGCTTAAAGTACACACAACTATAGAAAATGCAAAGCCATTTCTCTGACTTTACCCATATAAATATATCATTCGAAAGTGAAAAGCAAAAGGTGTCATGAGATTTAGAAATTCATAAAAATATTAAAAATTACAAATGTGCCCTGATTTAGAAATCTCTATAGTGTATCCAGAAGGGTACACATTAATATTAATTAAAAAAAAAAGATTATGGATAACATTAATTTCATATGGCAGGATTTAGTTTCTATAATCTCATCTTTTTCCTGAATTGTAGCAGCTACCACTACTCTTCATATATGTGATGCCTAGAGAAAACTGTAGTGCACAAGGTGAATTTGTTGGCCATTAACTGAAATGTTTAGGTTAATTAAAGAATCTCTTAGGCAATCATTCCTTGTAAATGGCAGACGTGAAGGGTGACAAGAAGAATATTTGCTCCTTAGTTATAAATATTCACTGACCCTCTGGGTCTGCTTGCAAAGGGGAATAAGGCTTTTAAAATTTTCATTTTGTTGCAATAAATTTTGTTGTTTCATGCTTCAAGCATTTATTAAGGTTAACTATTGTGACTTTTTTCAGACAGCTATGCCTAGAGTCAATAATGGACATAGGCACCTATAAGTTAAGCAATTCAATCTGTCATTTTTTTTGGCTTTCTAGGGTGAGGCCTGAACGCACGTGCAGGACTCTGCACTGGTCCTGGGAAGAGTGAGGGGCCACAGGGGCGAACACCCAAAGTCCTGTGTACTGGCGGTCAAAAAACACGCTGGAGAGCATCTGTCATCAATCCAGCCCCTTCCTGGGGAGTGTTCTAGCCGTGAGACGAAAGGCAAGGTTAAATGGTTTTATTGCAGCCAGCAACAAGAGATACATGAGATCAGTAGGAGAGAGGGCGAGAGAAATGAGTGCTCAGGGTACGCAAGCAGGTGTAGGCAAACCTGAGTTCAGGTAGGTTTGTGTTCTCTCAGTCTCAAATAGGCTGGTTTTCAACTTTATACCTTATGCAGTGCCTTTTCTCTCTGTGTTTTGGCTTCATACTTCGGATCCCTGGGGTTTTTTAGTACAAATTCAGGTATTCTTGTATGTGGGGTGCATTTTTACTAAAATGTTTCAAAGCAGAATACACAATATTCATTTATTATATTTATTTTGATTGATTGAAAAAAAAACCTGTAGAGCTCTTGAGTAGAAATGCCTGATATTTGGTTGATTGCTTCTCATGTTTCCCTTAGAGTGACTGTTCAAAATGAGTCACGTAATGCACTTGTTCACTCTAGATCTTGTCACAGGCAGACAAACAGATCACTGCTGCTTGCATTAAAATGCCATTGCATCTAGCTTGTCTGAGGTGTCTGGCGGCCTCTCCAATATTCAATAACCTCTTATTGCTGAGAATGGGACCATACTACTATGCTTCATAATAGGGACAAAGCAAAATGATTTTGTTCCTTTAGGGCTAGTCTGGCATAAACTGAAGTCACAGGTAAAACATTGTACAGATTGCAAAAGAGTCGAGGTCTACAGCAGAGAGGCAGGTCTGTAGGCCCATGTCTTGATGGACCTACCAGGCTAGGAAAGCACATACATCTCAGATAAGCCTGATCCTTAGTGTTTGTGCTCTTTTAACTATGATGGTAAAATAAGCAAAAACAGTTTTGGGGGAGAAAAAATCTCTTTTATTAAACCAACAGTTATGGATAAGCTTTTGAATATATAGAAATTATTATTCTTTTGGCTTGAAATAGAGAAACAAGCATTAAATTGCACTCATTTGGAGATCATTCTGCTCTGCCACTATGGCAGATCTGCAGTGAGCCAGACTCCTTCCCAGGCAACAGCACTGGCATCCCCAAACCTAGTCCTGACTAACAATGCTCAAAGAGGCAAGTCTGTGTCACACAGGTTAGAGAAAAAAATCGTAATGGTTTGTAAGCCCTTTCACCTTTCAGATGTTAATGTGTTTGGGAGATGAAAAGCCCTGTGATGAGTTTTGGTCTAGCACCGAACAAACCAATGATTTAAATAGTGCACTTGCAGATCAAATGAACTTGGAAAAATGTTTTGATATGAACCAAAGTGAATCTTCTCACAGTTTTTTAGAAGCCTGCTAAGTAAACCAAAACCTCACTTTTGGTCAATCAAAGCATACTGATTTTGAGGGGCAGTTTGAAAAAAATGCATTTTTAAAATTTCATCTAAATTAAGCATTGAAATACAAAATATTTTTTGACTGAAAAGTCAAGCTTGTTATTTGTTTTCCTCTGAAAAATTTGGGGAATAATCTTTTAATGCAAAATACAGCAAAACAAGTTTCAACAGGAAAAAAAGTGCTTCATCAGACGCACTTCTGCCACAAGATACATAGGCAGTACATATCATGACTTAGACCAGTAATTTGTCTGTGTTAAATCATTAAGTAAAGATATGGATTTTTGGGGGCCAGCTTACAAAGGTCACTTTTTGTGCAAATAAAGAGATTACAGAACTGTCATAAGAGTGTTTTTGTACATTTGTTAATTTTACATTAACAGCGTCAACATATTAAATAAACGTCAAAGCTCTGCCATCTGATTGCAAGCTTTGGCAGGTCTTGACTCATGTGTAAGGACAGAACCACTGGCACCAGACAGCAAATTGTAAAAAATTGTCTCATTCCCAATTTCATACCTCTCCCTATCATTTTTAGCCATTTTTACTGGAGAGTTTCCATTCATTATCTTTTTGTAATGCTTCCCTTGTTTTGGAGTATTAAGGTTCAAATACTCTTTTTGAGAAGCTCCAAGGGAGATGCTTCAAAACATATTGGTTCCCAGGGAAAATCCCACACAGTCCATCTCCTTATCTCCTTCCAGACATTTTTCCCTCAAGGGACAATTTCAGCCTCTGCCTTGGAGACAGCTCCTCCTCTTGGGACCCTGAGATACTTGCCTGCTTTGAAGGACCTTTTACAGCATCCCTCTGGCCTCACTTTTGCTCTGATCCTGGTCTCTGTGCTGCTCCTGGGAACTAGTGACTGCTCACCCTGCAGCCCTTTTCAAACACGCTGACTCCACAGGCACTTTCCAGGTCTTCCCTCCCTGATCCCTGGCCACCATTTGGTGGTCTGGCTCCCCATTCCAGCTCAGCCACCAAGTCTGAGTCCCCAGTCACTACAGAAGTACTTGACTGTAACTGATGTCTGAGTTTTACCTGCACTCTGGCACTAATTTGCATTTCTCTCCTTCACTCAGCTGTGAATTTTCACAACATTTTCAAGAACTTAACACATTTGAGAGTAACATCTTCCCACGTGAAATAGGCCAGTGGTTCAGAAATTATAGGCTGAGACTGACACCCAGCTAGCCAGCATGGCTGAATAAACTTCATTTCCTATAAGCACCTAAGTTTAAATCAGGATTAGGGAACCTCAAGAGATCATCCAGTTCATACCAAATCTGTTATTGCTATTATAAGAAATTTACTTGGACAAGTTGAAGTTCAGCTATCTCTGCCTTTCCAAGTACATTAATGTTCAAGAAGTTACGAACCACACTGGGCAGAATGCCTGAAACAATGCCATTTACTTTCTCATTCTATTCATGTAACCTGGCCCAGTTAATTTCTTTTGCTAAATCTAGAAATCTGGTATTCTGCAGTTCCCACACTTCTTCATAATGTAATTAAAGTTTTTAAAATATAACACATTGGTAAATTGGACTCCACAAAGAGTTTTCATGGGAAACACTGCATCAGCAAAAATTACTGAGGATAATAATATGTTATACTGATTTCTCAATAATTTCTCAGCATAGACTCATTAGTTTGATTTCTTTGGCTGATGACGAGTTCATAAAGAAGGAAGAAGAGAGATATTTTTACATAGAAATCTTCCTGATAAAATAACCAATTCTCCTCTGCTGTATTGCCTGTCAGCAATACTACCACACCTTTTCCTGTGCAAAAACCTCCACCATGTTTCACAGAAATAAGTTCTATGACTTATTTAGCATTTTCATTCAGCTTTGACTGGACCAGCTAGAGTATCCTACATTCCTTTTGCTTTCTCCCATAGATTTACAAATATTGTAACTGAATAAGGCTGAAGAACAGGTTCTTATTTCCCACCTTGAACAAGCCTAAAATTTCCGCTTCTGTCATATAAGTCTTGTCTCAAAATGAAAGAGTTTTTTCTTTGAGAAACATAAACGTTCTAAATATTATCATTTATTTATAATTTTAACTCAAAAGTGTTTTAAATCTTAAGATGGGAAAATTTTAATGGAAAATCAAAAAGAAATACATGTTCAGAATTGAGCCTGTGTTATGAAAGGTTTCACTTTCTCCAAATCAATATTTATTTTGCAATAGAATTGGTCAAAGAAAACTTATTCAAATGTTACTAACTATGTCTTTAAAAAAGAAAGAGAATGCATTTGTTGAAATAATATGTTGAATTAAATTTACTTGTTAAAGAGATCTTATGAAAACATCTATATCTCTAAGTGCATTTAAATCTTTATTGTGATTAATTATGCCACTCCACATCTTCTTGTGGAAAAACACAAACTGTCTTGAAATTTTGAATAATTTGCAAGTGCTGGCAATAGTGTGACACTAATTCTCAATGAGAAATTGCTAAGCCATGTAATTATTTTAAAATCTATTATTTTGCAGTTTAGTCTTTAGTAATAGAAGATTGAATGATGTCACATACTCAGCATAACAAGCTAAAACCAAACCTCAATTTAGGAAAAGTTTTCATTTCTATTGACTTCAGTAGGCTTTAAGCTGAACAGTAACTGCTGTCTAAATGCCTCCCCAGTGACTCTGGGCACTGAACGACAGCCAGAGGCAAAGCCCACTCAAGGCTTCTTAGCAGGAGGGTAGGCAAAACTGGATCCTACTGTCTCAAGGATATGAATAAAATTAGTCAGCCCTGGGGAGACAAGCTTGCTGGGTTTGTTTTCACACGGGGATGGACAGTTTGTTTTCACAGCAGAGGCTGCTGTTTCTGTTAAGTCCCCTGCCTTGCCTAGCAATGGCCATGTCCTTGCAGAGGGACCTGACCATCAGTGGCGGTAACAACAAAAAACCATTCTTCAGAGATCTGGCACAGGCAAAGCAGGCAGTAGGCAGTCCCTGAAGGGCTTTAACTTCCCGCTTCACCTAACTGTAAAGCTTAGAATGGTGTAAAGTATTGAGCGATGTAAAAGAAAGAAAGAAAACAAAAGAATAAGAGATGCAGATGGTGGTGCTAGCTGTCATTCTGCTTATGGACTGTAGAAGACAGAATAGATTGAAAAATCAGTAAGAGTTTTGGCAGTGATCTCAAATGCAGATAAAATTTCACCTGTGAAGGTTACACACATGCAACAGCACACTTTAATCTGTGTCTGGGTAGAGCAGTGAGCAAGACAAGAGGTGAACAAGCCTTCACTTTTACTCTTTTATATCACTTTGGAAAACAGATGCAGGGAGGAGTTAAAGGAGTCTGTTCTTTGATCCACAACAGTTAAAGGAGAGAATAAAGATTAAAATGAAGGAATTTTTGAGTGAGACCTCTCCTTTAGCGTTAGGTCACATTTGCTCCTTATTTTAATATTACTTATTTTAATTTGTATTATATTTCTTTGTATGTGGATATATTGAAGTGATCCTCATTAATCTGACTTGAACATGTTATTTTTACCTTCACGTTCTGTTCATTTTCATTAGTTCTTCTTCACTGAACACATTTTCTCCAGACATGTATTTATACTTGCTTGTTTGAAAAAATTTCTATTCATTTGCACTTTCTGCAGTGTTTAAAAATTTATCCCTAAGTACATTTTTTGGAAAATAATTCGCCAAATATATCTGTGTCACACCGCTCCACTCTTCAGCTGCACTCTTCATTTCTTTCAACTGTTTAGAGTTGAAAGAAGTCATATTTATATTTTACCTCATGCACATTACCTTTCCCACAGCGTGGTATAATGCAATCTTACAAATCCACAAAAGCCAATTTGGATAGCACCCAAAGCTGCAACACAGTCGCAATCCTTTACAATTTTTTCCTCTTCCCTTCATTCAGAATAGTGATGGGGACAATATTTCTTTGCATCAGACTACCCAAAGAAAAATTCGTCCACTAACAGAGGCTTAAAATAAACATTTCAAGACTGAAATCCATTCATCTATAAACAGAGATGACATGGTTGACATTTGCTGAAAAAATAAGCAGAGATTATCTTTTCATAGTGGCAGGAGATTGAGAAAGAGTTGAAACACTGGGTTCATTTTTTTTCTTCCCAGAAAGCTCTTTTTCCCTCCTGGTAAATTGTGGTAATCATGATCTTTACACTTAAATGCAACTAATGAAGAGCCATTGAAATTTAGACTGCGTGCAAACAAAGCTAGCAGAACTCAAGCATTTAGATATACCTTCAGGAAGAAATGAGAGTCTTCTGCTACCTTCACCTGGAAGGACAGAAATTTTAAAGATGATCTTTGTCTCTAGCAGCATAAAATTTATTGACTTTTCACATTCAGAGTTGGTGGTACTTAAAAATAACTTGATATGTGCACCCCGTGCATTCTTTGGGGAATCAAATCTGCCATATGTCTAATGTGTAAGTTGCATTCCAGTAACGTAAATCCTCTTTTTTTTTGTATGCCTCTATGGGTCTTTTTTTCAGAAATAAATAACTGTATGTTTTTTCAGGAAATCAAATGTGGAATTTTTAAAAAAGAGTAGTCTGCCTAAAAGGTTGAAAAATTCCAAGTTAAGCTGGAGGGAAAAATAGTCAAAAGAGGCAGAGAAAGTTGAAGACCAGAAAGAAGCCCAAAAGAACATGTACAGATGACCTTTAAGTGTGGGAAAGGAACTCCAAGTGCAGTGGATTAGAAGACATGATTTTATTACTGCTTTAGTAAGGGAACAAAAATGCTCACGAGGCACAACAGTACTGTAATCCACACCTGTTTAGAATTACCAGTTTTATTATCAATTTCAAGGACATGGATAATAAAGCTGACCAACACCTGAAATAAAAATGCAACACACTCCAGTATAGTGTAGTGTTCCTGTTCTATAGGAGATCTGTACTCCTTCAGTGTGATAAACCCTGCTTTTCTGGGAAGACAAACCTAACCTGACTGGTGGATTTTTTTCCCACATATGAAATCCCAGCTATAAATCACCCTTTATTCCCTGAATATGGCTATTTTCCAAAGAATTTTCCAAGCATGTGTTTCAGTTTACTCCTGTGACATCCACTATCTGGCCACAGATGCAGAGGATCAGGGCTGGTTTCTGCCTCACCAAACTCCCTCAGCAACAGGATTCCCCTGGGAAATTGCTCATAGAAAAGCCTGAGTCCAACATGCTCTTCCTCACCTTCTTGTCTTTTCACCCCATGGCTGACCTTAGGCCAAACAATGCAGGTTCAGGACAAGAAGCATTGGCCATAGGAGGTTTTACAACAGCAGGGCTTCCCAATACGCAGGGAGAAATTTTGTGGGACAGCAACCAGCTGCTCTATACTCAAAACGCAATACAGAATAGATTACCATGTGCTAAAAGAGCAAACTGAACTCAGAGAATTGGAGGAGTCAACCCAATATTTTCTAAAACTAATAATAAGAATAACATACTATAGTCCTCATTATTATGCTTCATTATACTGCCTGTCTTTTTGATTTTGTCACATTGACCAAAAGGTAAATGAAATGATAGGTGTAATGCTATAATTAGTGTGCTTCTTTCTACTCCAATTTTTCAGCAGTAACCCTCATGTCTGACAGGCAGGTGGAAGTCTTTTTAGGTTTTCATCCTTCCCTAATCCTTCAAGCAAACAGCCTTGTGTCTCCTCACTCTTCTTCATCTATTGCATCCAGTTCCTTCTTCCCCCATTCCAAAGTCAAAGGAAATTCAGTATCCCAACAGGAAAAAACATACATGTTGAGTTCACTCATGTCAAGCTCTCCAATTTATTTATATTTCCTTTGCAAAAAAAGTGAAGCATAGAAATTAAACCTGTGTAAACCCACAACTGCCAGCAGGCAGTAGCTGTCAGCAAACCAAAACCAAACACTTTTCAGTGAGTCACAAATTGCAGCTGAAGAAACTTGCTGCTTTTTTTTTTCCTTCTTCCCTCTCCTTCCTGCCAAAGATTATACAAAACAAAACCTTCCACCCCCCTAAAAAAAAACAATATGATTGACTTTTCAGAAGGGGTTGGCATTTCATCATCGTCATCTTTGATGATATAAAAGCAGGTTTGATGTTCTCCTGCTGTTTCTGAGACTGGCCTGTCCACTACGACTCTATGATGTGAAAAGCCACAAGTGGATCACTGCTAGGTCTGCACTGGGTTATCTCACTGCTCGCCTGGGTGAAAGTGGCTGCATGTTTGGATGAACCAGCACTGCAAGCCTGGCTGGATGCTGGCATAGATGCTCTGAAGCCGTGCTGTTGGGATGCTGAGCTCTGGCAAACAGGCCCTGCTGGGATGAGCAGAGGAGTCGTGCTGGCTCATCTCCATGTGGATGCAGCTCTGGGGCTTCAAGGCTGGAGCTGAAACACAGGTGGAATCACATAGACTGCACCCATCTTTGTGAACATGAAACATTGCAAGCTCTCTGTGGGGCTCACAACCTGCACTGCTGCAAACCCAGATACATCATGCCAATTATAACTCTTCATAATTTAATGCTATATTATGTTAGACTTCAAAGGCCCCAGTTAGACCCACAGTCCTGTGCCAGGTGCTACAAAAGCATGCAATTCGGAGATGGACTGACGGGTACACTGAGACTGATGAGTAAAGCCTGTCCTCCACCTCAGCTGTCCTTAAGAGATAAATAGGTTGCTGAGGTGAGAACAGTCTCCAGATAAAAATGCAAACATATATCACTGTCCCAACCAAAAACAGATGTGAGGAAGCACTAGAGTTTAAACTAGCTGGGAGCAGGGTTTGATTGAGTATAATTTTAGATAGAAGCCTGCATGTATAAGAAGCACCACAGAATAAAGACACAGAGAAGGAGCAGAAACGTAGCCCATGACTGAACAAGCACTGAAGCAGTCACTTACTGGGGAAGCATAAAGAGCTTTTGAATGAAAGGGACTTAAAGTTGAAGCAAAGAAGCTCTGTGCTATTGTTTGATTCTTGTTGCATTCAGAAAATCAAGACTCTGTTTACTGCTTGTGAATAGCTGTGATTGCTCCTAAGCTGCCTGAGACAATCAACTTCTCTTTTCACTTGGAAGCAATAGAAGGAGCCCTGTTCCTTCTGGTGAAACATGGTGAGCTGCTTCGATCAAAAAACCCCATCATATAAAAGGCATAACTTTTCCTGATAGGGTTAACGTTAAAATGGCAATAGGGCCACCATGAGGGTTGAAGTCTCACTCTTGCCACAGAATGCCAATTTGAATCTATGACTTAGGGCTTTTATCTTCTTAATTTTCACTTGAACCTTGAATGCCAGAGGTGTTTAGTTTGGGCAGAAAAGCAAAGTTTGGCCAATGGCGTTATTTTCAGACTTTCTCTATGCCTTTGGAATGTTTTATACAGCAATTTTAATGTAGCAAAATTCCCTAATGTGAAATTGTGGATTGAAAAATCTCTTGTGTTATTATTTTAAGAGCTAATAATCCCCTTACCTTTTAGGGTGGTCTTAGTCAGAGTTCCTAAATCTCAGACCTCATCTGAAGACTCTCCTTTCAGTCAAATAACAGTGTATGTGTTGTTGTTTTCTCTCCTCCTAATTGTTGTGAATATCAATCAAATAATAAGTGTCTCAAAACGTTCATATTTCCATGACATTTAGAATCAGTTCCAATGAAATCTTCTTTATGAGAGGGGGAATGCATATCCTGGGCTCTCTTGACTGTATACCTAAGGCTCATGATGGTACTCAGGTATTAGAGACTGAAATTCATGTTTATGAGTTTGGCACTTCATCATCTGTGAAGCAGTTTGCTCCCATGATCAAGGCCATCTTTACAACACTATAGAATTATATATAGTTATAATTTTATATATATATATATAATTCAGTCATCTTAGAGGTCTGTACTTGAACTGTTGTCAGACTTTCTGGGCATCCAGACTGTATGTGCAGCTTCCTATGCCTGCAGTCTCCATAGAGCTAATCTCTATGGAAAACCCTAACACATTTCTTTCCCTTCTGAGATGCCTCTCCCCTATCTAGCTTTTGTCTAACACAGGATAAAGGCAGAGAATGAGGGCTGGGACTGCAGGGCCGTTGCCTTCCTGGGAATGTTTTTAAAAGCTGCCTTTTTCTGCATGTGTTTTCCCTGATAAGTATGAAATGCAAAATGGTGGGTACATGAGGAAGTAACAGTTTCTGACTCAAGCAAAATTTACAGCAAATATTCAAGCACAGAAATGTTGCAAGTATTTATCAGGCATGTTACCTTGGTTTTGCATTTGGATTATAATTTCTATATGTCTACAGTTCTTTTTGTGACTGAGAAGCAAATGCACCCAAAGCGCTTAACAACTTCATATATTTGCATTAACATCCTTTTCTGATATTTCTGATATTTTCTGATATTTATTAATAGCGAATGAATAACAAAAAAACATAACATAACAATAACAGTACATTAGTTTAATGTTGATTCAAGAAAAACATGGTAGGAAGCTTAAGCTTCTTCTTCCACCTCACTGCCTCATTAGAATAGGGTTGTATCATCCTTTCTACTCTGTTTATAAGGCTTGTATAAAGCATTATCCCTTAACTGTTTTCTAGTAAACTGTTTAGGGGTAGGTGACTGCAAAACAAATTTGGATCATGGTACAGAAAGCAACATAAAAAAAACAAGCACAAATGTTAAAAGTGTTTGGCCCTTGGAACTAGAAATCCAAACAAATGACAAATGCAGCCTAAACATCAAGAAACAGTCATGACAGTGTTTTACACAAAAGTATACTGTGGCTTCTCTTGCAGTATGGTATTACATAATATCTTGAAGGTTTTCTGAGAATAAAATCTTGTACATATGGTCTAGCAGTGGCCTTTATACTTTCCTAGGAAATGATGTTCTTTATGCATTAACTCATTCACAGATGAAAGGCAGACCCCATAACATCATCGTGTTCAAGGCAGAATGCTCTATATGGATTTTTTTTTAACTCTCAGCAAAGACTAGCACAGTCAATTTCCCAGCAGCCATAGTCTAATAAAGAGAGGAAAAGTAGTTACCCTTACTTGTCAAAATAGACTCTTCGGAGGAGCTTGCTTCCCTGCTGCTGCTTTGACAGTGGCTTCATATATTGATGTCCAGCTCTTGAAGGGCATGGTGCTGTGCTCCAGTTGCTCCTCAGTGACCATTTCAATGAACATGACATCCACACAGTTGCCTTTGATCTAAATTCAATTTCTTTCTCTAATTTCCTATTTCTCTTTAATAGTGTCTGTTCAAAGAAAAATTATGCTGGGCAGTAGAAGACAAATATGTTTCTTCTTTATTACTTCCCTGCCCCTTCTTCCTCCAAAATGGCATAGGGTGAAATAAATTTCGTTTAATTAATTTTTTTCCATAAAGTAGCCACCTCCTTCTCTCTCTCTCTCCCTCTTTCTTTTTCTGTGTTTTTTGTCAAAGCCACAAAAAGGGAAACACAGTGCCGTGAAAATCAATTCAAGTTTTGTGGTTGACTTCAATAAAACTAGGATTTATCTATTGATTTGTATGGTGTTTTTCCTCGAGCTGAAACAGAAGTTACCTTCATTACAAAAAGTCATATTCTAGATTAGTGTGTTGGGATAAAGTTTAGATCAAAACTAATTATATAGCCTCTAGTAAAACCTCAATGACTGACAAATGTGAAATACAGACTTTAGTAGTAAGCTGATAATATTTCTTCTATTCTTCACCAGTCCAGCTTTCTCAAATACATTCATGTATGTTTTTGCCTGAACTATTAAGAGTTAATCTTCCAAGCATGGTGCTGCCAAGAGCACAGAGTTTGAGAACTCATCTTTCTTATTCTCATCATATTTGAAAACCTCATACTGCATACTTTCATTCCAAGCCCTTGATAACTTTCATTAAAACTGTTTTCTTTTTTTGGATATTACATGATCTGGGAATAGATGTGCTTAATAGGTAGAAGCAGCAAGTGAAATTCACCTGTACAAAATGAGCAAACGAAGCACCTTGCTTTTTGTTGAGACAATATGATCTGCATGGGAGGTGCAAAATGAAGATTTTAATTTTAATACAAAAGATGTGGAAAATCCACCAGTGCTGGCTCACTCTCTATATATCATCTTATTCACCAGAGTGATCCCTATTGCTTCTATAAGGATGGTCACATAAACACTGTTGCCATGGTTTTTTTATAACAGATATAAATTTGGAGAGGGTATTACAAAACTTTAAAATCAGTTTTGTTTACATTGCATTCACTTCTGTACTTTGGAAACTAACATTACATTGTCCAGGTGACTTTTCTCAATGCAGATTAAAAGAAAAGTCCAAGACTTTTGCTGCTGACACAATTACTGTATAGATCTTCTAAAGAGTTTGTTACATACGTGCAAAATTCATTAACTCTAATAAGCCTAGGTTGCAAAAGTGTATTGCAATGTTATTCCTTTAATGTTTCTTTTGGCAATCTTTAGTTGATTTAATCTAATTCAATAAGTACCCATACAAATGCACCATCATGACCAAAGAGACAGCACTGTCACCAGCAGGCAGTGCTGCATCTTCGCATTAAGTTTTTATACTGCTTTATATAATGTTTTTGTATAGTCTTTAATTAAATCGAAGACCTAGAGGAAAATGAGGGTTGTCCATGCTATTCGTGTGCTAGTTATCATGAAGAACACCCAGAAGAAAGTGGAAGACATCTGTTTGCCAATGTTGTTATTTGCAGTGCCCCAGTGAATCACTTGATTGTTGTAAACATGTGTTGCAGTCAGTGAAAGGAGCTCCTAAATGGCACAAGGACTTTTCCCGGAGAGAGAATTCACTAGTCATGTGAGAGAGCCTGGACTCTGCAAACACTTTGCAGGCTGTGAGTTTTTGCTGTCTCTGAATGGGTGAATGGAGGAGCAAGCAGTGATGCCTAGGAGTCTTTTCTGATGACCTTTTATCAGCAAATTCCCCAGACACATAGTGGCTCTTGTAGGCAGTTACCCAAATACTTTTTTGGGTGAAGACCAGCCCTTTTGAAAACCCAGGAGGATGATAAGAGGGAGATGTCATCGAATGTGTCACTGTGTATTCTTTATGTACATTGACAACATTATAGATAGGGGTTTTCCCTGACATACTCTGGCCAGAAGGTGGCTTAAATATAGCAGACCCCATGTTTGACTGAAACTGGTGGTGCTGAGAGGGAGGCAACACCCAAGGGCAGTCCAGAGAGAGCACTGGCAAAAAGTCATTTTATAGGCAGTTTTCCAGGGAAGTGAAGAGAATGTGCTGGAGACATCATCAAAGCAGCCTATAATTCAAAGCATGAGCATGGGAGTACAATCTGGGGTTTTATTGAAGGTATCAGGTGGTAATTCTCATACTCCTTCAGACCAGAGGTATGATTTTAAGAAGTGATTGTCAATGAAGTGGCTAAGAGAAACACTGACAAATTGTTTGTTATTTTGAACCTCAGGAAAGACCCATAGTCACAAAGTTAATGATAACACTCTAAGTAGCTTTTTTTTTTTTTTAATTGCACTATGGGCTTTAGGCTTCACTCTCTCTCTTATATCAAATAGACACAGCAAATTCTGTCTCTGTCTTCTACGAGACACAACGCACACTGGTTTCTACCTCTCCCCACCTTTGCTCTTTTCCAAGACACATTCCCCATGCGTCTTGTCTCATCTTACTGAAACTTTGTCTCAGAGGTTTCCTATCCTCCTCCTACTCTGCTCTTATTCTCTCTCATTTCCTCTCCCTGACAGCACATGCCTCAGAAAGAGAGGCAAAATAAATTGAATAAATATACACCGACTTACAAAATAACTTATATTTACAACAAAACAAAATAATTTACTGTTCTGTCCAGAAAACTGACAAAATTTTGAAATCTGATACCCAGAGACCCTCTAGGACTTGGGAATACTGGGAAGAAGGAATGACTTCTACCAGCATATAAAACTCTTATTCCTAACTTTGTATGGTTGGGAAAGAAAATGCTAAACACAGCCACATTTTCCTCTGTAAAGAAAAATTGTCATTGGTCCAGAACTGAACATTGCCCATTCTGGGCCTTAAGCCAGGATGATTTAGTGGGGACAAAGGGAGCCTGCATTTGGAGAGAGAATGAGGAAATGTTTCTCTGGCAGGTTGATTTAAAAGAATGGCAGCTGTCTGAAACTGCTCAGGGAGATGGCGTTGTACAGTGGATCTTGGGCGAGAGGGGTTACCAGGCACATGATGCAGACAGACATGAGCATGCGATAAATTGAAAAACATGTGAAAAATGTACTTGCACACACTTCTGAAGCTTTGGGAGCCTGTATATTTTGAGGCATGATCTTTTTCCTCTGTAGGTTAATATGTCTTAAATAACAAGGAACAAGCTGAATCCTTGTAGTCCCCAGCAAAGCTGCGCTGGAACACAGCAGTTGTCTGCCACCTCCCTCTGGTGTGTCTCCGGGCAAAGGAGACTCACTGGCTTGCCAGTTCAGCCAAGCTTGTAGGAGTTTCAGTAACATGATCGGAGTCTAATGAACATAAAAAAATCCAAACCTGGGTTCCAGTAGGCTTGAGTACAATATTTTGCACAGCTCGGTAGATGATTCATGGAAAAGTTAATGCATAAAGATGCAAGACATCACCTCTTCTGCCATGGTGCCGCTCTGATTCCCTGTGTGAATGATCTACCAACTGTTACAAACAGGAGACCGAGGGCTTTCATTTTCGTGCACGAAAGTGCAGCGTTTCCTGAACATGCATGGGCTGCTTTAGTTTGTCATCTCAACAAGCTTCAGTTCAGACTGTGCTGACAGGCTGCATGTGTCAAAGCTGCTGGAAGTACTCCAATAGGTAGTGTGGCGAATCTCATGCTAAGATGCTTTAAAGATATGTCATATGGTGGATTTGACAGGGTGGGTTTCAGGTACATATTGGACATGTGGCTAAATGAAAGAGCGTGGCCACAGGACAGACAGAAGGAGACCCTGGGTATCACTCCAGCCAGCGTCCACTGCCCATGAACAAGGGCTTGTTGGTGTGGGTTCAGGGGCACATCTTGTTGGCGCCTTCCTGCCCTGTCTTTCATTTATTCTCCTGCTTTCCTACAAGAGCTGCAGAGCAGTCACTGGGTCCAAGAGTCATGACTTTTCCCAGAGTTGTTTCTAACCCTCTCTGAAGACTGTCTGTGCATTGATTTTCTCTGCTCTTTATGTTGAACAAACTTTCCAGAAGGCACAAGTCAACTTCCAATGCAAGGGATTTTTTTCAGAGATTCAACCTCTTCCCCTTCTGCTAAGGGGCTAAGGATGCCCCTGCCAAAGTTACTTTACTTCATCCTAGACATTGGTGAGGAATTTGTTAAAAATACTGATTTCTGCATGACAGAGCATTGTAATACACAGAGTATATGATACTTTAAATCCACTAAATTTCATTATCTTTATGCACAATATAGTATCTAGAAATTTTCTTCAGCAAATATTATTAGCATAGAGTTAGTGCGGTAACTCTGGAAGGAAAAGATCTTATGTAGCTTTGAGAGAGTTATGAATCACAGTTATTTTATATCCCTATGAGAAAATATTATAATGCAAGTCTCTACCCCAAACTGTAACTGGGTTAACAGCATTTTGCCTTTCCACATTCCTTCAAGGACTCAATTGATATGACATTCCCCATTTCTTGTCTTAAATCACTGCATAATGCTGAAATGTGCTGTTAAAGACTTCTTTATTTCACCCTACTTTTCTGCAGTGAATGAATGAAATAACTCCTGCAAATAATTTGTATATGGGTTGAGTAAACCATAAAATATTTTGTGAGACACTGAGATACAAAGGTAGCATGTAAAGGCTTTGGATATTTACAGTAACAATTCATATGAAATTAATTAAGCTGAAATATAAAGATACAGAGGAGAAAAATAGAACAAACAAAAGCTTCAGGATAAAATATTACATTTGGAAAAGATGGAAGAAGCCTTTAGTTGTGAGGAAAGATTTATTAACCCATGGAAAAAGAAATTTGAGAGAAACTGTAAGTTACGTAAAGTCATTAGGGATAACTGCTGCAGATATAGGAGATGCTGAAGAGACAAACTTGCTTTAGTAATACTGTCCATCTAAACAGTCAGAGAAGTGAGCTGTGAAAATGAAAGAGCACATTCTTAAATAATGATGTAAAAGAGCTGGAGCAAATAAATGGCTGATTGTAAACGTCCACATAACCTACCTCCAAGACTTGCAGTGCCTGTGATGGTTTTGTTTGGGAAGTGATTAATATCCTGAGTTTCCCAAAATTACAAATAGTATCTATGTACTTTATTAAGGTAGAGGGAAAGAAAGAAAGGAGCTGGAGAGACATGGAGAGAAAAATCACATGTGAACCAAAGGAACAATGTAAGCCACTTCTCACAATCTGGCATTTAGCTTTCATTAGTACCTCATATATGAATTTTAATATGGCCAAATATAAAATCTCCTTGTTATAAAATATTATGTAAGAACAGAGGTGAAAAGCCATTGCAGATAAAATGTTGGAAGTTTTTCCACTGACTCCAATGGCATCATGATTTCAGTTAGAGAGACTTTAGCCATTTAGAGGTGGGATGTCATGGGTGAGGGTTGAGGGTTGAACTGCATATTCATTGACAAGAGCTAATACGGATCCAGCACTTCTGTACCCTGTCTTCAACCTCTGCTGTAAAATTTATACCTGTCTTAAATTACTGCAGATTTGTCCATAATTGATATATTTTATCTTCAGTCTAATTAAAAGCTATTTGAGGCAAAGATTGCCTTTAATCATTGAAATTTGCTAAAGCCGTGCATCTTTGTGTGTTAAAATTTGAAGATATTTCCACTTAATACACATATCAATATTCATTGAATTATAAAAGTAGTCTGAGGCTATTGTGAGGAACAATATGGAAATGAATGTTGTTACTGTTGTATTTTAATTTAATATGTAAATCAAATCACTAACAGCATAGCAATCTTAGTTTTAATATTGTCTTGGGAGTGATGCAAAATGACAGACAACATAAAAATTAAATGGTTTGGAAAACAGTGATCAGAATCTGGTTGTAGTTAAATAAAGCTGGGAACATCCTGACCTTCCATACAGCCAGATGTGGAAAATGTACTTCAAAGTCTTTAAGACAGAGCTAATGGCATACAAGATTAATGAATGCTGTTCCTGAAGGAAATCGGGGTCTTGTAATCTTGGAATCCACAAAAACAAGGCATATATGTAAAGTACAAACTGATATTTTCTAAATAATCTGGAAGAAATTATATTTCTTATATACAGCTGGGCAAACGCTTTAAGAGAAGTTATTACCTGTTCAGTTAGTATTTTCATTTATTTAATTTAGCAATTCTTTAACAACAGCTGTATCATTTACCAAGATCATTATGTGTTTAAGTTTTACCAAAATAAACTAATTATAAATAAGTGTTTTTAAAAGGCATAAGTTGAAATATTTCCAGAATTTCCATTATTTCAAGTTAATGCATGGGAACATTTGTTTCAATTTACTTGTGTACCAGTTAAACAATAAAATAATTTTATTTACAATCAGGAAAAAAAATCCATAATGCTTATTTATCCAGCTGTAATGAATCAATACTTCAAGTTTTAACTACTAATACACATTAGGACTTTTTGATCAAGCCAGGCTATCATTTAAAGAAGAATATATTTTGAAAAAAATATATTTTATAACTGATAGAAAAATTAAAGTTAGTAGAATTTCTTATTATGAATTCATTTGGATTTTTCAGCTATCATTTGATTAAAAATGCTGTCATTCAGTAGAATATTCACCATGTTATTATATAACCCTGTATTTTATACAATGGTGTCTTTTCCTTCACATTTCATATTTAGGGTCTCCCATCTCTGCTTCTTTTACTGAGTAACCCCAGCCAGAAATGACCATACAGAATTCCTTGGTACAAGGAATAGTGTGGAAAAGTGCAGGTGCACATCACAACCAGTCTGCATAGAGAGGCTGCTGACATCAAACTTTTAGCATTTCATCCTCTTCACTTTTCCCCTTTGAAGAGGGAAAAAAAAAAACACACCAACACCACAACTCATATGCAGTCAGTTCTACTTTATTCAACAAAATGGAGGAGCAGATGGCTTGAAGAATTGGTAACAAGATGCGAAGCCTTTTGTCTCCATGTCAATGATTTAAACACAGCTTAGGTCAATAGTGGCTGAAGTCTATTCTCAAGAGACTGCTGCTCAAGTGAAAAGCCCATTGGTCGTTTCAGTACAATCCCAGTGGACTGCGTAAGTGCATCTTAGTAACCAGTATTACGACTGTCATCTCTGCAGCCTCTGCAAGGAAGCTAGAAAACAGTCCTGGGGAATGAAATACTGTCTCTAATAAATCATTGCCTTGGGAATCCTGGGACACACTGAGAGAAAACCTCAGGAAAAGCTTTCACTGTGGCTTTTCCTGTATATGTACTTACACGTCCACGTGTTTATTTGCCTGTTTTTGATCTAGAGTAGGAATGAGTGTGCCAGGCACAGCAAGGAGGCGCAATCAGTAACCCATGCAGCATTACACTAGGTTAACTTTGTTCAGGGATAAGCTTTTAGCAATTTCAGTCATCAACACACACATTTCCATTCAATTTATCTATCCTATCCATATCAAGAAAAAAACCCCACTCCTCAACCCCACCTTGTCTGTACTTAAATAAATGAATTCCAAATAGAATTACTGTCAAACAACTCAGCAGTTCTGTAGCTGTAATGAAAGCTTTCTCCCCTTGGCCCCTCCATGCAAACACTTAAGTAAATTAGCACAGGATAGACAAAGCCATGCACAGATCAAAGGAGCAAATCATACTAAATGGCATAGGACTATTAATGTCCTCTTTTTAGACAGAAAATGAACTTTTGCTTCTGTTTTCCCAAGGTGCGGCCCCACTGTAAAGGCTGTTGATCAGGATCAATTAACTCTCTCCACCTGTCAGAGGATCTGTGCACTTAGTCCTCTCCAGCAGGACGTTTATCTGGCATGTGGAACCAGAAAAAAGATGCTTTAATCTGGCTTTTCAAATCCTAAAAGATTTAGAATTCGCTAGTTATGATGCCAAGTTCTCTTTCTCCCTCATCTACCCACTTCCCTTGTATCTTCTGAAGAGATTTTCTTAGCCCTGACTGCTCCAAAGCACCTTATTCAAAAAATCCCATAGTCTGCTGATCATTTCTGCACTGTTTTGTATTGCTTCTTTACCTGACCATTTCTACTGCCCTTCCACAAACAAAGCCCTGGGCTTCTTAAATGAAGGAGGTTAGAACTCTCCCTGTTGCTGTCTCTATGCCTCATTTTGTCTTTTTCAGATGATAATGTACCACTATTGTGTTGCTTTTGTTGTCTGTAGTTCTGAAATTTTAGAAGTTAACATGGTTTATTGCCTAAATATGGATATAATTAATAGCCACTGAAGAATGAGTCGATTCATTAGCTGCTCTGAAAACTCCTTTCTAACGGCAGGAGCATAACCAGGATTGCCCTCTCATGAGACATGCATGTGAGGGTACGGCACTCAGGAAAAAGAAAACCCAGAAGTGGGGCTTTTACTTATGGGAAGAACAAATCCTTCAGAAAAGTACAGATTTTGCATTCCAGACAACCCCCATCACCAGTAGAGTCATCCCCGGCTGGGAAATGCCACCCCACAGCCCAGCAGCAGAATTCATCAAGGTGGAGACCTGCAGTGTTTGGTCACCCCTTTTTGAGGCCCTTTTTTGGATGGAGCCCAGGGACTAGCAGGTACCATCTCCAGAAAACAGAATGTGAGCATGGCCACCATTGCTCCCAGCTGGGCATGCACGCAGCAGTGTGTGGGCAGAGCAACTGGGTGCCTCACAGCCAGCCAGCTACGGAAGCAGATAAACATCCTTCTTTGCAACATGAGAGGTCAAGCTCCTTCAGCCCAAAAGAAACAGTCTTCATCTGGTAAATAGCCCTTCAGCTGGGATTCATTAAGGAGCATATATTAAGAAGATGATGGCTTAGGGAGAAGTGTTTTACATCTCTCTGCTCTGTGACGGAAGGGACTTTGCTGGGCTCTGAAGGCAACTGCCCACCTGGAGCTGTGCCAGAAAAGCCAGTCCTTCCTCCCCAGCCCAGTCAAATGGGCAGCTGACTTACATTGCCCCAACTAAGAGAGCTACTTAATTTAAATACCTTGAGGCAGGGACCTGATTTAATTTCAAGGCCTCTGAGGCCCTGCTGGTTAGAGGAATGGTTTGTCTCATAGCAAAAGGCAAGGTCAAAGGTAGGTTTGAATGCACAGCAGGCTTGAGGACTTTTTAACCCTTCAGTGTTTGCTTTTCTTTAATCTTGCACTTCTTGTTGCTTTATGAGAAATGGATCTAGCCAAAAAGAGGACTCAGCAACTACTCACAATCACTTCAGCAGCATTTTTTAAAGGAAGGGTAAAGAAGTTCACTTCTCTTTTGTGTTTTTATGTTTTACCTCTCAGGCTTTTTATAGTCTTAGTGTTTGCTAAGTTAGTGGTACAATACAAGTTTCTTCAGAATGGTATCTTTGTGCAGAACTGTGAAATCAAAAGCTAAGATGCTGTGAAATGAACATCTGTTATTATAATTCATAGTATTCTCCCCTAAAGGCTTGCAGCCCAAAAAGTAATCAAACAAGATAACCAGCCAAGTCCACTGTGATCTGACTTCAGCTTACAATAGCCTGGCCCTCAACACTGAATCATGCCCATCGTAAATCACTCAGGCTAACCCGCTATCTTTCTCATTCTCCTTATTTTGTGCTCCTTTTCAATTACTTTTCTTTCAGTGCTCTGCTGTTTGGCTGCTGTCTTTGGGGTGGAGCGGGTCTCTTGTTTTTTTTTTTTCTTCTGGCTGTGTGGCTTCAGCAGAGATCTTTCTTTGAAATGACACAAAATGGTTGTTTTCCTTTTTTGAATAACTGATTTCTTGTGATATACATGGTACTTGTCAGCATTCACTTGTGAGATACAAGTGAGTACTGGAGAGCTTGGAAAGAGTGAAAATAAGTCAACACCAGAGAAGGACACCCAAAACTCAGGTGCTGTTTGTTCCTTGGGACATTCAAGAGTTGAATGGGAAGTGGAACAACCTCATTTGCAGGCTTCCAATTTCCATATTTCTCTTTCTGTTCCTATTATATCAGAATGAAAAACAGCTGTTTATCAGCTCATAGTTTGCTTTGCTGATTGTGGTTTTGGCAGATGAATGAGATTTCCTCTTTTGTGCTTCTTGTATTTTCCACAGTACCAAAGTCTATTAGAGAGGAAGAGGACTGAATATTAATTCCAGACACTGCATTGTAAAGTTGTACCTGGCATTCCTGTTCAGATGCATTAACATTCCAGTTCAAATACATTAACATTCCTAGACCCTGGTCTGACCTTACTTGTGCTGATTTTACACTTATATAACTGCTGACTGCTAAGGAGTTGTCCTTAATTTACACTGCATTGCTTTTACTGAATGTTTGCAAGTACATTTACAAATGCTTGGCTATTTACTGTACTTCTATTTATAATCGTATTTTGCAAAGAAGAAGGGTTTTATCATTTATCTTGTGAGACTGTTGCATGCACCACAATCGATAGCATATTTTTTGTTATTTTTCTTACATTTTAATTTCTTTTAATTCTTTCTTTTAATATTCTTCCTCTTAATCATCCTTCTTAATCATTATTCCCACTATTTATGTGAAACAATTGTTCTCCTCCTTTGAGGTACATCCCTTTCTAGACCTGGTAAAACATTTCTCATGTGAGGACCAGAAACATTCAGTGGCTTGTTTCAGTCACCATGAAAGCCAGCAGCAGAATGGAGAGAACCTGCTTCCCACCTCTGAACCAGAAGACCACATTTCCCTGCACTTTTCACTGTTCTTATCTTGGCTGCTTTGAATGCTCTGAACTTCTGAGTCGAATAAGGAATTTGCTAGGTACTGATGAATAAATCTAATGACTGTTCTGTGACCAGTCAAATGTGTGCACTCTTTGCTTTCCCTCATTTACGTATACCCAGGGGGAATAAAATGACTTGTATTTTAAGTTTCTAAAGCAAATTAAAGGTCATTAACAGCCCTCTGTTGTTTACTACAGATGATTATTGAATGAGAGTGAAATGAACTGAAAAGCAATGTTTCTAGACTGATCAGGTCTAACTTCCATTTTTCTACAGGGCAGATGGTCTCAGGGTGGGAGAGGTAAAGAAGTGGATTTATTACATTCTTCAGCCTTTAGTCGAAAGGAATGGAAACAGAAAGAAGAAATGATCTGTCAATACCCTCAGGATTTTTTTAATATATACTTTGAATGTATTATAGAGCTTCTGATAACAACATGTAGATCAGATAAGACTAGCAGGAAAGAGCAACAAAAAATCTGAGACAAAATATTAGATAACTCTCGTGAGTAATTTCCTCAGAATCAGACAAGTCATCCCAAAGTATATTTTATCTTGTTTACCCTTAACGTGTTATTAAAATAAAACATAAATTGTTTCCATGTAAATGCTATTTCAAAGCAAGAATAATAATAAGCAGTTATGTTCTTATCATAGCCCTGTATTGTCTTGTTAACTGCTAGTACTATTCAGGAATACCTTTTCTCCACATTTCATTGTGTAGTGAGTCAAACACAGCTACTATTTTGAGCTGCTTGGTGATTTGATTTTAAATATATTCAGCTGTTTCCCATTGGTTTACAAAGGCAGGAATCTTGATTAAAATGTGAGTTAGAAAGCATCTTGCTCCAGCACAGGGAAAAACTAGCTTGTCTTTTTAGAACTGGTTGGAAGACTTCCAGTGAACTGGATCTTAACTGGTAAATGGTGATTCAACAGAACTGAAGCTTTGTGTGGGATCATGATGATTGCATGACAACTGTGGAAACCTGGGAGGTAGGTGGGCTCTAAGGTACCTCTAGACCTACCTGGCTGAATATTGTAATACATGCTTCTTGGGCTCTCTGTTTTACCAGAATGGCCTAAATCCCTTGCCATCTCACTGGCTTGAAATTTTCTTAAAGAAATACAAGTTATGTTGTGTATTTCCAGTTTTGTATTTGCTCGGGGTTTTTCTTACCAAAAAAGAAAAAAAAAAAAGCCTATTTTTTCCATAGGATGAGCATACTGATTCCTGTGTAGCTTTATCCACCTGTGCTTGGAAATTCAAACTCAGCACAATTCCCAGCCTGCCACCACCCATAGCCCTGCAGTCAGCTATGAGTAATTACCCTTGATCAAATATTTCCCGTATGCCATTTGTAAGGCCAGACTTGAATGCGGTGAAGCAAATTCCAGCTCTGCTGACTTCAATGGAATGAGGTGAATTAACATCAATTATTGACTACGATGCTTTCCTGCTAAAGTCTTTGGCATCCAACTACTAACCACTAGCAGGCACTGATAGAGATTATCAGATGTGACAGGTGTATATATTAGAAGAGTTTCTTTCTATTTTAAAGGTACTAAAGTAATCCAAAAGCTCTGTCCTATAATCTCCAAGCATTGTATTGTTGTTTTTGTCATTATTATTATTGCTGTTACTACAGCTAGTTTTATTCTCTATCTGTTGCAAAGTCATACACAGATATCAGAGAATTCATTACTTCCTGTCTTGCCATTATTTCTAAGACTGACAGCAACTTATTTTAAATGACTGAATCCCAAGAACACCCATTTTCTTTTGAGAGCTTATCAAATATAGTAAACTATGATTAGTGAATGCTAATCATTTGTATTCACTGGAGAACTTGATGTTTAATCAAGTTAATCTCATTGTCTATAAACAGTTTTTGACATCCTTTAAAGCAACAATTGTATCTTCTTTTAGGGCATTGATTCAGGGGATTAGGAATAGTTTATCTACAACCTTTTATCTCTTAGGCTGCCAGATAAAAAACAGCCATACTTGCTTGTCTCTGAAAGTTGTTAATATTACATTCTGTGGCTTAAACTTATTTGTCTAGTCAGAGAGATCATATGTTCTGGCTGCTGATCTTTGATCTACCTGCTGTGTGAACAGACCATGGGCTTCTGAACCTGTGTTCAAGGCCACACATACTTATCTGCAGTACAGAGGGTGATGGCAGAGGGAGAGTTGGGACAGGGAGGAAGAGAGGAAAGTTGAAGCTGTGATAGCCCTTCCGTGTGTCTTGTAGTGGTCATTTATGCATAGTGCAGATGAGCAGTCAGTGTCTGTGACCTGACAACACCAAGTAGCCCACCTGCTGTCATCACAGAGGCAAAATTCAGTTGCTTAAATATAGCTTTATGATACCATTTCAGATGCTGTGGCCTCTTCTTGTCGCTCCAGAAGGGCAGAGGCCTCCTTCATGTCCTGTGTCATATGTCTTAACCTTATGCAGAAATGTTTGAAACTTTAGGATAGCACTAATGGGACAGAACATTGTCATTGCCTGACGTTTAGGCAATTGAAACATGCCTCATGACAAGATAGTCTTCATCTGTCCCCAAAGCAGTGGGATTTCTAACCAAAGAAATCCAGTTGGTCACTGCCCTACAGTACAGACAGTTCTGCCATGGACATCACATGTGGATATAGATGCACAGGGTTGATCACAGCAGGCTGCAGCATCTCCTCTGGATACAGCTACTAAAGACAAAACAGGCATAACCTGGCAGGCAGAGGGAGTTTGTTCTTTTGCCTGAATACAAGTGTACATTAATTTAAAATTTATTTTCCATTAAAAGCCACACATATGACTTTCTAAAAAGCTTTAATAAGTAAATAAGGTTGTTGGGATTAGCCTGAAAAGTGAGCAGAGACACGGAGATACCAGTGTAATGACTAAACACATATCCATGGGCGTATTTCAGTATTATTTTCCCAGCTCAATTAAAGGACAATATAGAAAACTGTGGTCAAATACGGGATTTTATTTCATTATTGTAGTCAGCAATTACTTAACTAGTCAAGCGGTAGTTCCAATACCTCTTTCACCAACTCAAGAAATTGCAAATAAGTCAGCCCCTTGGCAAGAAAATAATCTTCAGGAGTATTTTCACAGACACACATGCACAAACCCCAGCCAGTAATTTATGCTCTTCCAAATACTACAGGGCAAATTATGTTGTTATTGCCCAGTTGACTACTTGAACCAGTGGTTTATCGTAAAGCTTTTTTGTTTCTGAAGTGATAATACAAGGATTAATCATTGCTGGAAAGAAATCTTAAAAGCTTTTCAGATTTTCTCTTTGCATTGCCAATCGACCTTCTGTTTACCAAACCATCGTCTATTTATTTCAGTCTCATCTGATGTAGTTAGCTTGTCAGGACTGTTCAGTCCTCTCTGTTGTTCAATCTGTGATGTAACAACACTGAGCCACAAAAGCAAAACCAGTAAGAAGTTATGCTTAATGATAACACAGTGGTCATCCTACTAGTTTAATGTAAAGGCATAGAAGTATTATAGAATATGAAGTATTGTAGAATCCTTCCAGGTGGAAATCCCGGATGGGATTACCCCATGGTAAAAATCGTTGTATTAGGATTGCACTTCCGAACACTTCACTGGGGCAATGGGGAAATGACGATGACCAGGAAATGTTAAGAAAGACAAAAGAAACTGCAAATTTATGACAGATAAGAAAAGTAAGATCTCAACTGCTCACATACAGGCTGGATAAATGCCTATTAAGGACAAGGTCTGGAGACACAGTTTTTGCATGCAAAGAGAAGAAATGACTGTTTAATAGAACACTTGTTTTAGAATCTACAGGAAAAATGCTATTCTAGATTTGATTTTGAGTGGAGCATACGACCAAACAAATATGAGTGGAAGATCCACTTTGTGGTACCAACCTCCATTTAATTGAGAGAGCAACTTAAAACTGTTGCATGGATATTCAGTTTAAGAAAGGCTACTGTGTAAATCAGGCAAATTGCCAAAAAAGAAAAGGAAAA
>VYZW01016292.1:16570-27492 GCA_013401315.1 Balaeniceps rex | reverse complement strand
TCTAAAGAAAATAATCAACTGCAGCTTAATATGGGACTAATAAGCATGTTATTTACTATTTTCCATGTTGTTTCCTCTGCCTTTTGATTTATGAGAGAAAAATTGGTCCTCTTTAGTACTACATTTTGATGGGTTTTAGACAGACTTGCTAATGTCACATTGTACCTAAAAACATGCTGCTGCACAGTGAGCAAATCCTCCCCTAAGGTGCTAGGCCTTCAATTTCAAAAGCCAAACTACATAATCACTGCAGTGCTTAAAATATGTACCAAGTCTTGTAGGTTGCTTTTTCTGCCACTGATATAAATGTGGGTTCCTCGTTCTCAGAGTCTTTGTAGTCCGACACTTCTCGAATGTAATGTTACTTCCCCTCAGGAAAGAAAAACTTTCATAATGCTTCACGGAGGTGGATTGACCTTGACCTGAAGATCCTGAGCAGTTCTCTGCATGCTTGTGTGGGCAGTTCCAATGGTGCGCACAGCACAGGTTGAGAGGCTCCATGGAAATCAGAAGACATGACTGAATCCATGAGGAACTCAGAGCTGTGAGCTTATTTCTCTCAAGAATTCCCAAACTAGGCTACGATGATTCAGGTAGGGGACCTTGGGACCGAGGGGACCTAGGAGCCTTGTTATTTTGTCTCAGTGATTATGTGATTTTACACTGATATATAGTTAAGATTGATGAAATCATGAGCATTTTTGTTTACTGATGAAGAAATGACTTCCACGTGTAAAACTAACGGAAATTAGGAGAATCTAACTGAATACAGCTATTTCTTTCCTAGGGAGAGGACAGATAAGAGGTTAATTTTTCACTATTCTACATTTAAGAGGGCAAATCTATAAATTGAATTAATTTCCTCCAGGGATAAGAATGTTGCATGCAATCCTAACAGCAACCACCGCTTAAGGTTTATGTGAGAACAGTTCAGAATGGTGTAGTTCAATCCACTCCACTTTCTAATTGGATTGCAGCATATCCCACCCCGAATATAGATAGCATTAGCTGAATCTTTACTTTTATGACTATTATTATGTCACCTATGACATTTTTCAATAGAATATGTCTGAAAAGCTCCTTCTACAGAAAAAAGGGACAATGAAAAGAACCTGAAAGATTAAGAAAATCCAGTGGGCTACTGGACTAATCTTCAGAATTCAGAAAACAATTGTTACAAAGCAAATACAATAGAAGACAAACGAAATCTGTGTATTTAAGATAGATTACATGGAGGTTGAAGGTTTACACCCTAATTTCAGCAAAGTCAATGGCAGTGTTGTCACTGTCTTCAAAGACTAAAGCGCAGGTTTCCTGGAAAAGAAATTGCAGTTTCTGTAAAGTGATACAAATGATCAAAACCACATGGTCACTGCAGATAACAAAGTGTAGGATAATCCACATTTTTTACCATCAATGGAAATAACTTTGCAACATTTCAGTAATCAGAGGCTGCATTATTATTACTACTCTTATCTAAAACTAAACCTTGAAGGGATTCGTGCCTGTTAGTGGAGGAACAAACATTCTGACATTGACAATAGCTTACGGTGGTGTAGAACAATGTTGTAAAACTGTACTTGTTTTTCTATACATGTACAGATGAGAAATGGGGTACAGAATAAATACTTAAATAAACACATCCTTCATCTGTTGTTTGTAGGAATTCTAAGTATTTAATGTTGAAAACAAAATGTTTATTTTAGATTTATTTCTACAATGTGCCTCCAAATTTCATAATACATGTAACAACACCAAATTGTAATGAGTACTGGAAAGGGGAATGGCCAAAAGGGACAAATATGTATGGCACCAAGAATTTCTTTTATCACAAGGAGCCAGACTTTGGAGATTACACTTCTGAGGTCAATAAAGTCAATGGCATCTTGCACTATGCGTAGCCTTTCTTGATCACAGGTCTATGGAAATGAAGGACAATGACATTAAATCCTGTCCCATCTGCCAATGGACCTCAAAGGAGTATAAAACAAAGAAATTGTCCTTTGCTGGCTGAGTTCTAATCCCCTAAGCCTACTTAAGGTTTCAGATTTCTTTTGCCTCAAAAGGCAATAAATCAAAGAAAGTAGCTTGTAATATTGTTCTTTTGCACACCAAAAAAACCCACAACAAATGAAGAATCACCTTGTCCAACTTTATGCTCTTAGCCGATCTGGTATGAAGATCAGCGCTAGTTAGCATTTGCTTCTTTAGAGGCTAAAATATATGGCAAGAAGTCCATCTCCTTAGTACGTGTCATTTAATCATATCAGCCTGAACCCATGTGTTCAGTCCAATTGATTCTCCTATTAAGAAGGAAAATGGCTTTCCTCAGATCTTTAATGTTTTCAGACCTAGTGGAAACCACATAGCCATCAAACAAAGACTACTATGGCACTGAAACTATTGAACAGCTATCGCAAGACCACTGCAGTGATCTTTAAATAAGGTTTCTATTTATTACTTGTTCTCCCAGTAGGCAAAATTCAATTGAATCAGGATGTAGATTGCCCTGTTTAGCTGGTGAAAAAACAAGAGTGGCTGAGGTTGCATCTACTTTTAAAATTAATGCACAGCAGCTCTTTTATAGGTAACAAAGGGAAAAACGATTTGTTATTGCTTAAGAGACTGAAAGTTTTTCCCAGCATAGCAAGAGGGACCTGTGAAAATAAAACTTCCACTTGTCTATGATAACTCTAGAAGGAGGAGGAAACTAAGCTTGTGCCCCAGTGCTTCTGAGTGGAGCTCCAGCATTTGGCTTCACCAGACTTTTCTCTTCAGAAAATGACCCAGGAAGTTTGGTCACCTAGCAATTTTTTCAATTAATCAAAACTAAAGACCTTTTCAAAGCTGAACCTGTCCCACAGCTTTGAAGTATTAAGGCATCTAATTCACCAAAGTTTCAGCAGGAATTAACTGTGAATAGCTGAGCCTGCATGGCAGTCCCAGAGGCACACTGAAGCCAGGAACAGTGGCTGGCTGCCCACAGCTCCCACACTGAGCCTCCTCTTCTTCTTCATCCAGCCAGCAGACCTCAGAGCTGTTCACTTAGAGTCAGCCTAGCAGGCCCTTCATTCTTAAACAAACATCAGAAAGGGGATGGAGCAAATGAAAAAAAACCCCACATCCCTCATGGTGGATGGATTTCTGTGGATGGGATTTTTCCATCGCTTTGCAAATAAGCACTACCATGCACGATCTTTCAGGCTGAAGGCAGATGTGTGAGCCTTTTTGCCTTATGGATCTCCTTGCTTTCTGCTAACTGTTGATTTGTACAATGCTCTAGGTATCTTTCACTGGTATCTATTCTCTTAGCAGTGAACAGTGAAAGGATGCGACATTTAAAGTTGTTTCTATTTTCAGGTGTTGGGACATGGAGGATCTATATCAATCAGGCATGGGAGCAAGCTCACTGGGATTCGATTACAAGACGTTCAGCCTGAATATTGACATTTCCCTTAAACTCAGGGACAGTCTCAACAACTGTTTTCCTCCTCACTTCTCAAGGTACATAGACAAATGGCAATAAGAGTCTGAATCTCTGCCTCACTCCTCTTTTTTTTGTTGATGTATATCTTTTCTCATGCTTTAAATTAACAACAGCAAAAGATCTGTGTCAGATTCTGTGTCCCAATATTGTAGCTTTCATTTGTAAAGCTGCCCAAAAGCCATCGTGTTAAGGCAGCCTTAGAATTTGCCAGTTTATAGCAACAGAATTTTGGGGTGAAACTGCTGGGCAGTGAGAGCGGAGCACAGCTGGGGAGGCCCAAAGGTGCTGGCTGTACGGGAAAATGCTGTTGTATTTCAGAGAGAAAATTCACACATGATTTGAATTCAGAAATGTACTGAATTCAGAATTCGTTATAGACTTGGCACTTTTGAGAAAGCAGAAAAACATCTACACTGTCCATTTCATGGTAGGATTAACATTTAGGGGGGGTGGGGGTAGAGAAATATACATAAAAATTATAACATCATTTCCCCATGATTCCGTCAAAGAATATACAGTTTGGAGACAATTTGAAAATCGATTTCAAAACCAACTAATATGGAGACACACAAAAATCTAGAAGAAAGAAACCCTCAAAATCCAACAAAAATGGAGCAGGAAAATACAGATTTGAACCTGAAGCAAAGCTTTGGGGTGGGTGTTTGCAGTCCCAGTTTATCCACAGAAATGATATGACCATTATTACATATTTTACTAAGCTCCCCAGATTATGTACTGTGTGTGAAAGTCAAATCTCCGAAGTGCCACTACCTTCAAGTAAGCTCTGTCCTAGGCTATTAGAACATGATCACAAAGATAAAACTAGTAATATTAATTCTTGGTATCACAACAAATTGAAAAATAGGAGGGATGGTTATATGATCAAGACCATAAGTCATTTAATACCATAAACCTTCAAGCCCCCATTATTGTTTTCTGTCACCCTTACTCAAACATTTATATTCTCAGGAGTAAAGGTAACTGTCTTTTGGTATATACATTCACATATTGCACCAAGAAGAGAGTTTGACTGTAATGGTCAATGTGTTTCTGGTGACACTGAGTAATTGCTTACTATACTTTTTCAGTATATAAATCACTATTTAGTTTTTCAAAGCCCTGTTTTCAAAAGTAAATATGAAATTAATTATTATTCAGGGAGGTTTGTTGTTGCAATTTGGACTGAGTCTAATAACTATCGGTTACACCTCATTATATAAGTGTTCCATGTCCAAAATTTTAATTTCTCTTTAAGGACATATCCTACACACTTCCCCTGTAAATATATCTAATTTAATGATCTTTTACTACATGACTGACAGTAAGCTACAAAATGTTTGTTTCCAAAGGGAATGAAGAATAGCGGTTTCACATCATTTAATGGTATGCATTAAAACATTAATCTCTTGTAGACATACAGTAAGAACATCACAGAAGATACCTGTTATCTTCAGCATTTTACTGCAAAATTGAAAGTCATTATTAATTCATTCTATATTAATTATGATAGCCATTAATCACAATGATCTTGTTCAGCATTCAGATCGCTAGAAAGAATATCATCGCTTGGAAATTCAGTGCTTTATTCCAGAAGGACTGAGTCACTTAAGGTGACTCAAAAACATTATTTTCATAGCGATATAATGTCCAATTATCAACTTGATTAATAGTTTATAACTTGAGCCATTTACTAAGTTTTCATTATGTTTTGTTCATGGAAAAATGCAGGTTTTGCAAAATATATTTTTCCTTATGAATATTTCAGCCCAAAGGGGAGAAACAGTGCCTTTTCAAAACTGAGCACATCAAATTACAATGAGGTAAAACTTGTATGTGTTTTGTCTGGGCATCCCAGCCAGATTACCCATTACATATAGCAAACATTTTACCCAGATTTATTTCAAATAAGTCCAGAGCACATAGTTAAAAAGAAGAATTCTGAAGACTAGTCCCAGCCTGTTGTATGACAGGCGATGCCATATCCACTGCACATGCACGTGCAAGCAGAGGTCACGTCTTGCTCATTTCAACTTACATCCTCTGCAGATACTTCCCCACAAATGAAATTGTAAAGCTTGTCATTCACCACCATAACAAGAAATGCTTTGCCCTGTCCAAAAATATATTGGTGAAGAATTAGAAGTGTCTTTCAACAACACATGTGACAGGTGTGGATGATACTCTGTATAATAAGACTTGACAACAGAAATGGCACCCCAAGCACTTGAGAGCATAAACACTTATGCTATCTCTTTATTTCATTGCCAATTCTAGTACGGTTCTTACCTTTCTTCATTGCACAGAGAAACATAACAGGTGGAATGGCCTTATTACAGTTCATGCACAAAATTCAAATCCTGAATTTCTACAGTTTCTTATTCGCATTAACACAAGCCTAGCTGCTCCTATTGTGTCATGCAGACAATGACACCCTTCATCACACAATCATCCACGATGAATTTGTACTTCCATATAGTCCTGCTCAAGTCCACGTAGTTTTTCTTATCTGCACAACTAAGCATGTAAATCTGTAGTACTGTGGCCTGCTAGAACAAAATCCTGCTTGACACAAGTGTTAAAAGTCAAGCTGGCACATCTTTTTTGCTGCTCTAAAATTTGGTATCAAATCACTCTTACCAGAAAGAGTGATTTCAAAATTTTGTTGGAAGTGAAAAATGAAGGTGAAAAACAGGAGAAACAAAGTGGCATTTGAACCCGAGAAATCTGTACCAAAATCCTTGTTGGTTTCAGTGGAACAGCAGTTCCTTCACACACTATAGCAAATCTGTAAGCAAGACTTACTGTGAACTTCAGGCATCCTACAGCTTTGCAGAACACTCTGATGTATTTCATAAAATCCCCCAAAGCATCTGAGAAAAGGTATTGAGAAATAACTGAAAAGGTCAAAAGCAAAAAGGGAAATGAGAGAAGGGGAAAAAAAGACACACGCAGCCAGAAGAGCAGATGTAAGGGTTGAAAACAGGTGAGGTGTACTGATGATTACAGGAAGAGAGAGATCTTGCTTTGTCAGAGTGCTTTTTCCCTGTGAATGAGCAGTAAACAGAAAATGACTGAGTAGCCCGTTTTTGCTTTTATTTATGTTGCTGCTGAGCTATAACAGTATGTTTCAGCTTTTGTACATAAGTGAAATTAGCGTGGTGTAAAATGGAAGTTTCTGTAGTCTGAATGAAAGTCACAGGTATGAAACTTCTTATGTTGCAAACTTCTAAAGGTTAAAATCATGTAAACTGTCAGAAAAAATCCTGAGGAGTACAGGAAGCCTCATCCCTCGTAAATCAGATCTAGACTGGACAAAGGCATCACAAAATACACTAAACAGCGCAAGTTTGCACTGCTGAGAGGTGGCACTGAATGCCCTACTTGGCCTTTGCTGTCTTTAAATTATGTAATTCTCCTTAATGCTATATTAAGGTTTTGAGGCAAAGCCAAAGTCTCCTAAAAACATTTGCCAATCCTTTTAAGAGAGAAAGCTAAATAAACCCTCAAAGATCCTCCCAGAAAATCTCCATGGCTGGTAGAGGAGAGAGGGCTCCTGCAGGGAGGGCTTTCTTTTCCCCTCTTTTTCCTGAACATTTCCTCTGAAATGCATCTAGGGCAATATTTTATAAATGAAACCTCTCTGCAGGATTTTTAAATCCCTGCCAGAATGAGAGCCACAACCACTGCTGAGAGGATGTGAGTGGAGACAAGCTGAAGAGTACAAGAAGATGCCTGCAGCAGTGATGGCTTGGTGTGGCAGTAGCTACCCCCGCAGGGTGCAGGCATTGCAGCGGTGGAGGAGCACAGCAGCCTTTATGCCAAAAGCTCTGCCTTCTGGAGACAGACATGGGTAGGAAGAGGTGGTGGGAAAGTCTCAGGGAACATAAACATGGGCCATTAAGTCAGGAAGAGGTTTGGGAATAGTTGGGCAAAGGGCAGGGAAGGCTTTGAAATGGGAAGAGTTGAGTGATGGGCGGCAAGGGGATGAGCTAAAAAGGCTCAGAGCAGCTCTGAGACAGGAAAGATGAGGGATGGGAGTCCTGAGGCAACGGAGGGAAAGATGGGAGGTCTCTGCATTAGCAAGGGTCATGGGGCTCAGGGCAGCAAGCACTGAGAAATTACCACAGGACTCACCCTCATCCAGGTACCTGAACTCTCATTTCGTGGCAAGAAAATTAGAGCAAGCCTGTACAGACCTTCCACTTTCCCCACACATGCAATTTACCTTCACTTTTGCTTTCAGAAATTTAGATAGCTTGAAAATAAGGGCTAAACTTTGTGAGCATTAACTGTAATGTCAGATCTGAAGGTAATTTGGAACTGGTAACTTCCTTGCTTCGCACCTACCCCCCTCCTTACACAGTTACCCCATGGAAGGTCTCCTTTCGGCAAGCTGGAGGTTTAACTTGGCAATTCTCATTTTCACTGGTTCTGTCTCCACTTCTCTTTTTAGCCACTCTAAAGACCATGCCAGCAAGAGCACCTCAGTCTCATACTTGCTGTCAACACACCAAATTCCCAGGACATTTTTGGGGTAGATCAGACTTATCCAAACTGCATAAGGTTTGCTCATCAAGACATCCCACAGGTCCTCACAGCATGTCTAGCAAGACACTCCTAGTGTTCACCCACTCTAAATTATCTGTGCCATGAAATACCATCTTACTCTAAAATGTCCCACCATCAGTCTCTATAATGGTCTCATTGCACTAGTATGTGCCACAAACTATCATAAATGAGGTTGGAAGACAGCGGAAAAGTAAAGGTCCTAGAAAGCGCCATGCAAGAAGAGAACAAGGCATATTGTTGTGAGGGGCTACACTGCCTAATCTACTGGGCATATCTCCAGGAACATGACCAGGTGGTGTGTCAAGAGCAACAGCGGATGAGTCTAAGGATTCTGGGACCCACCGCAGAAAGAGGTTGCCCAAAAAGGGCAGTTTGTCTTTTCCTTACTGGTTGTGCTAGTCATGGCTGGACCCAGATAGAGATTTGCAACCTGTTTCCAGGCTGAGAAGTGGCTGTTTTTCAGCCCTGGGGATGGGCAGATGGTTGGGGGAGGCCTGGATACTGGATGAGAAGCTTGTGCTTGCGCTGTTTACAGAGAGAACACGTTTGTAGTGCCTTTATCACAGCAGGATGATGGTCTCTTATGTGTCTTTTACTCCTAATATGGGGCTGACCTGGGCTACATGGCGTGCAGGTATGTCCTTATGATACGAGACTGCCACATGAGACTAGAGATTCATCTGTGATGAGAAGAGCCTGAAAGTACATGGATTTGCTGAATGGCTCACAGGTGTTCCTTATGGAGATCCATCCAATGGGATGCTGTAGGTGCATCCCTTTCCTCTTTCTCAAGTGGGACCTATGCTGGGGGTTGCTGGGTATTTGGCATGCTCCATGTCAAGGTGATTCACAGCTTGCCTAAGGATGTTCTGATAAACACTGAAAGGGCAGCTTCTCCCTGCCAGTTTCCGCCAGCCAGATTGTGCTCAGGATGTCCTGGAGGGTGTTCCTGGAGTCAGACACTGTGGGCACTCAGAGGATTTGCTTTGAAAGCCAAATGAAAGCTTCAGGGGTACTATGGCTGTGCACCATGGACAAAACCAGAAGCTCCTCTGTTGCTGTTATATCCAAACATGCACTCAACACAGACCCACTCTATCTGCTGTATCTGTGCCATGCAGAATTCCTCTAAAACTCCTGAGGTTTGCACTGCTTTTAATTTGAGAAATGCAGCATAAATAATAGATGCTTTATGTTGAAAACAAGGGAATATATTTCAAATGAGCCTTAATATATATTAATATATATCACTGATATCTTCAAAAAGGAAAATTTAGCAAAATTCCTTTCTGTGTTTAATAACTTTTGTACTGTTTTCTCCAGAGAAAGGGAAATGTTGAAAGTAGGTCCTGGAATGAGGGCAGTTATTGGATGGAAAAAGGGCTGATATTTTATATTTAAACACATATAAATAAATATTTTCTATGTAAATGTTGATGTAATACCATTAATTTCATTACCCTTACAACTGTTTGCATATTAGCTAGCGAAAGAATAAAATGTATACATTCCCTGCATGTTTCTGCAATGGGGTAAGCAGCTGCATCCAAACGAGCCCTTCACAATCCCTGTGTTGTAGTCTGTGGCTTCATTAAAGCAGCGTGCACCACTCTTCCATAATGAGGTGTGTGTTCTGTTGTGGGTAATAGAATCATTTTCTCTCTTGAGCAGACTGCTATGTAAATCAGGAGAACTGGAATTCAAGGAGACTTTTTTTTTTGCTCCTTCATTACCCCAACACTACATTCCTCTTGGTCACTGTGCTAAACCTGAAAAGGAAGACTATTAATAAAATATGGAATTGGAGAAAATATATTACACCATCTCTGTGCCTGTTAAATTAGTAATAAGAAAGTGATGAACAAAAATTGTGATTCATTATGCATTCTATGACAAAAAGAATAATTTATTAATTCCAAGTAATGTTATTTCTTCTGTAATAGCAAAATGAATCATCAGCTTTTAATTTTCTGTCATAACTATCTAAACCCTTTTTATAAGATGTTTGTCTATCTCTTGAGGTATCTAGCAATGTCTGATGGAATTTCTCAAATTTTACAGCTATGCCACTAATGTATCAGCTAAAAAAAATGCACCAGATTAATTGCTTTTAAATTCAATTATCTCTTAATTCATTACAGTTATTGTTATATTACTCCCTGAAGTTTCATCTTAGATGTTACTGTATGTCCAACTATATTTCAGCTACCGAATTTAACAGTGTATGCCTCACAGAAACAAGTAATTTACAGCATTTTTCTAGTTAAAAATAAATAAATTAATTAATGGTCACGAACCCCGACATTCTGGTATGCTTGAAAATTCGACACTGTGTTAAAGCTTGTTAAAATACAACCTAGTATTAAATAAATTTTGTATTGCAACCTGTTATGCATTCCAGATGACCTGTTGCTTCCAGTAGATGTCACTGGAATTTTAAAGACTAGTTAATAAAGTGCAGTTAATATAACTCAGTCCCTGATATGGGAGAATTTGTAACATCTTCCTGTCAAACAAAGTGCGGCATGCCCTGCATACATCGACTGTGTATCTATCATGGCTACCATTTTGTATGGGATTTTAAACAGGATTTGATGCATCTATATTTTTTGTGTGTCACACAGGAAGGGGGAAGCAAAGTTGGCCAGAGACAAATTATATGACCTGTCTTATAAGAAAACACACCAAATATTACAGAGATTTTGTCCATTGTCATGAACTTCTGTATCTTCTGTGATAGTCTGCACAGTGATTATATGAGTACAACTTGAAGGAGAAAGAAGACTAATCACACTGGATGGATAGTGGGGCTGGGATATGTACCCTGAAATTCATAAGATTTTATCTGATTTTAGCCTTGGATCTT
>VYZW01016292.1:0-14076 GCA_013401315.1 Balaeniceps rex | reverse complement strand
TCTGTAGTGAAAGGCCTGGTCCCATGGGGCCGAGTAAAGAGTACACAAGGGTTTCTTTACCTCGCATTGTACTATTGATGTAATCAGATCTGACCTTGATATTTGACACTGTAAGAAAATAACACAGCGGTCTTGCACAGACATTAATTTCAGTTTGACACCTCACTGGCACTTTGTAGATCTTAAAAATTACCTTAGGTGCTTATATTTCAATTACAAAAAAAAAATGGAATTCATTGATCCAAGTTACTTAGTAAAGGCACGCAGTAGATGAACACATATACAGTGAGAAGAAAAACAGTAAATATTACATATAAAAAGAGGACACATTGATTTACTTTTTTTAAAGAAGTCAAGAAAAACAGCACTTAGTGAACACACATTAAGTCACGGTGTATATTCACAGACAGAATGTCTGTAATAATACTTGGACCATGAAAGTGTTTGAAGGCTTTAAATTCCATTATTCTTTTACTTTCCTGGTTTCAATGGCAATTGGGGATATGAACTGCTTTTGTCCTCAACTTTTTTACTTACAGCAGCACATTTTTTACTCTTATAATAATCACTCATATGTTTTAAAAAGTGTATGAATAAAACTGGACATGTAAAACTCTCACCAAATTTACAGGCCTACAGGTAAAGCACAACTCTGAAAAGAAAATTGTTCCAATTAATTATTGTGGAAGTTGAGTCTGGCCCTTGCTTAAGCAATTTTTAAGAAAAAATAAGAATTGTTTATAATACCAGGTTTTACCTCTTTTCCTTTGCTCCTGTCTTTCTTGCCAGAATATATCTGCATTTGTGAAAGAACAAGATTAAGAACAGGTCCTCTCTCTTAGAGGATATGTGTTAAATTTATGTTGATATTTCCACTTGAGGTGAAGGGAATGCTCAGTTATGTTAATTTGGATCGTCTCCAGTGAAAGGAAAAGTTTCTGCTAATTCCCATGTTTTTTCTTGCCCAATGTGAAGGACGTGTTACAAGGCTTCATTCAGGAGCATTTGGGAAGTGCTTTGAGATCCCTCGTGGATGCCGTTCTTGCAGTGCAAACTACTCTTCGGATAGATTGAAAATCTACCACTGGAACTGTTCCCTGGCACAACAATCCAATTACACCAGACTAAAATACTACATGATACTATATTGATTCTGTCAAATATGTCTAAGGAATTAAGTGATTAAGACAAGCTGTCTCCTTCTCTGCCTGGTTTCTTACCTGCCTGCTTGCCAGACTGCCTGAATTGTGTGTCACACTGCCATATTCTTTCAGCTACTGAATTTCCACCTGCCTATGGAGTTATGTTGCTGGCTCCTCAGGGACTTAGGAAGATGAGATGTGTCTAGCTAAAGAGAAAGCTGAAAATGCAATGATTTTCTGTTTGTTGTTGCTTTTCTTTTTAAATGTTTTCTTTTAATCACAGTTCCTCTTTCACACACAAAATACATCCAAACTTTTAACTCTTCCTCTCCATTCAAGAATACTATTACTTAAAGTGAAATTTCTTACCAGATTTCTAGTGAGCTCTAGGTAATACAGTATCTTTTTTCTTTCTTGGTCCCTGATCATGGGGGAGCATATCTGGAGGCCAAGAGAACAGTCAATCACTTACTTAACAAAAAATCTTAGGTAAGTCATTTGAGTATCTTGCTCTATATTTTTCTGCCAAAATTTAAACCTAGTGAAATATAGGAATTTGAAATCCATTCCAGATATCCACCTCAGTGTTGGCCTTTGATGGTACTACTTTCAAAGTACACATTTTTGTCAGGTCTACATGACAACATGAGTCTCATTTATTTTATACTTAGAAATGTTTTTTGTGTAAGAAAACACTGAAGGCTGACACAAATGGGTTGAGTTCCCACCAGCTAATATTTTTCAAACCATCCTTCCAGTGGCAATCTCACTTTTCAAGGCAGCTCCACATTTAACTCCGTTTAGGTTCCCATACATACAATATAGATCTATGGCCTGGATATGCTTGTCTTTCCTGCATCCTCCAAAATTTGAAAGCACCAGGGAACACTGAAAAGCAGCAATAACTCAGCATGAGACCTAACAGAATGAGTTTTCCAATTTAGGTTCAGTTGTTCCCATATTTTACCTTGACTGAAAGTGAAGAGGATAGAAACTTTTAAAGAAATGGATATCTTTCACAGAATAGATATTTCATGTAAACACACCAGTGTATAAAAGTCTATAATGAAGACTACGTAATCAAATGTATAATGAGAAAAGAGTAGAAAGTTAAATATTTCACAGAAGAATGCCATGCACAGCAATATGAATGGTAGGTAACTTGCATTGAAAAGCACAATAAAAGACAAAAAGGAGTGATTCAGGAAAAGGAGAGTGAATAAGAAGGTGGCACCGGGTTTCAAATCCTACCCATAGTTATTAGCTCCTTTTACCTCCTCTTTTTTATGTGGATGCCTATATTAAGATCCTATTTTAGGTGCTCATTAACAAAAAATATTGGAAATACTGATGACAAGAACTCTGAAAATGAGGTTACAGGTATCTACATTTGAATGCCAAAAGAATGAAATAGCAAAAGTTGGGATTGTTTTTGAAAATACATAAACAGCTAAAGCACACAATATTGTCCTATTAGAGTGTCAAGACTGGGATATTTCTACAGGAATACATTTCATGAGGAACACAAAATAATCATGGCAGCACATAAAGATGCTATGGCAGAGTGGAGGTTTAGTTGTACAATCATGTATGATACAAGAAAATGTGCTGATTCCCTGGCTACCTTTCCTAAAGGGATAAAGAAATCAGCTTGCCCAAAATAGTACAGGGCTGGCTTTCATTATTCTTGCTTTCTTAAAAACTGAGGTAAATATCCTCTTGTGATTTTCGTGAGCTTTCAAGTTTAGCAAAATTCCACCAATACGACCCACCTAACCCAAACTGGAAACCAAGTTACAAAGCACGCTGTAATATTAAAACATTTTTGGCAACCTTCTAGTTAATGTCACTTCAGAGCCCAAAATTTCCTAAGTTCAAAGAGAGAGTGATTTAAGCAATTTAACTTTTGTGAGAAATATTTTATGGGACAGGCCACCAGAGGGAAATACTGAACAATCTTAAGAGACACAGCATTTGAGCAAGTTTTCAGTCTTGAATGAAATGCCATATGGCTGGCGGGTTTGGATTTGCCTCTCTGAGGAAGCTGTGACAAGTAGCAAAGTTTATTTTTTGCCTTAATCTTTCTATGGCTCCAATTCTTAAGGCAGACTTTTCTCCTGAAGAATGAGTTTAGATTTTCATTCCCAAAAAGGAGATTGAATGCTGCTTGTGAACACCTCTTCTGTTATTTACATTGTGCCCGGACTCTGTGTGATTTATTTCCAGATCAACAAGAAAATAACCTGTTGGTCTAAACAGGTTTTTTTTAAGAAAATCAACAATATTTTACACAAGCCTGTCACAAAACAATTTTTTCAGTTATGACCAAAAGAATAAAGCGATTGCACAGATAGGTCAGCCAGGAAGATTAAGCAATGGTATGAATTAAAGCAGAATACAGTATAGAGGGGTCAACGTGTTTAAAGGTAGAAAAAAACCACCTCCGCTCTTCCTACATTTTAAAAATGTGCTTTGTCTGTTAGTGCAACTTAATCAGAAAGTCTTTGAAGGGCACAACAACTTTATTGATCCTAAACACTTAACAGAAACAACACTATTTAGTCTCATATGACAGCAGATGGCACTCTGCAACTATTGGCATGTACATGTATGACTGCACATATGTATACATACACACACAATCAAAAAAACCCATGCTTTCCAAATAATGAGACCTCAGAAAAGTCTAGGGTCTAAGTCTATGATGCTATTTTCTCTCAAAATACATTTGAAATGCTAAATGTCTCTATGCAAGAGTTTAGAAAGGTTTTCAGAATGGAAGATCTTATACAGAAGAGAAATAAAGTCTATTTCTAATATATTTTCTTTTTCTTTTGCTGGTTTTCCATGTCATAAAAGTCACCTTCCTTGAAAATAATTGTATTGCTCTTTATAGATGAAAAAAAAATGTACATAGGAGTGGTTTTTTTGCAAACACCACACCGCTCAATATTTACCAGAGACCCCAAAAACTACTTAACATGTTAAGACTGTATTAAGAAGAGGAAAGGGGAAATATGACACTATCCATTGCAGTCTTATTAGCATATGCAAGAAATACGATAATAACATTATCTGAATGCTGGAGAAAGCTGAGAGAACAATAATTATTCAAGGAAGAAGCAACAGTGGTGGTAGGAGAATAATGTCTCTTGAGAATAGATTGTTACTGGATGCAAAATTACACTATTACTTTTGACGATAGTGGGTGGTTTTTCTTAAATAAGGACTTCGGTGTTAAAAACAAATATGCATACAATGCATATGTTTGAGCAAGCAAAACACTTGCAAGTTTGGAGCATGGTCTGTAATTTGAGGATCAAGCCTAGCTTTCTTTGTAATATAAAGTCCTGCATTTCTACTAGCCAAGAGAACTGGCCAGTTAGCTGTGTTAATGCCAAAAAATAAAGTAACATCAGTGGTGACTAGGAGAAAATTTTTTCTGGTTATTCCTGTTTTCAGGAATCTCCCACCAACCAAAGAGGCCAGAGCAGCCTGTCCTGAAGTACTGAAGACCAAATTCACCAAAACTATATTCAACAATGGGACTCAGACCGGTTTGGACTCACATCTAGAGGTATAAGGACGCATGCTTACATTTACATACAGGTTTTACTTGATCCATAGTTAGGGGAGAACACCTGAGACTCTGCTATCTTTTATTGAAAACTCAAGTGTGACCCCATGGAGGGGCTCGATCAGACCATTATATATAGACCAGCTCCTTTTGGGGCGATATTGCAGAACCAGCAGTAACTAAAGGCTCTGTGCATGCGAGATGGATCCTGACATCATCTGTCAGGTTGGGAACCATCTGCAGTCAGATCTGTCTCACTCCACACTACTAAGTAATCCTAGGAATAAGATATACATGCTAGTTGAGAATACACTAGACTTTACTCTGCTTCCTGACCTGATGCTTTGATGAAGGCATACACATATTTAGTTAATTTAGGACCAGACCTAATGAAGGATTTAAGCATCTAAAATCTGAGCTGGGAGCCTAAATTCTTCTGCAGTCCCAAACGATGACTCTGGATACACCAGTTTAGTTGGTCTCTAATCCCAGTGGTGCCCAATTGATAGATGTGTAGCTGTTCCTCAGTGTTGACTTAGGTGAGAAGCTTGATGCGTAAGGCATGGCTGAGCCTGGCACTCCTCCATCTGCATATCTAGAAGGATATGGCTTGGCAAGTACTCTCCCAGAACCCCTAAGCATACCCCAATAGGGACAACAACAAGGCAAGTGTAATTATTGCTACTGTCTTCTAAAATGTAGCTCCTGCTCTCATTTTATCACTGTGCAATTGCTAGGATATTCATAACAAGATGGGAGACTTCTTTTCTGGAGTACAAAAGCACACTAGGTAAAGATTTTAACCATCATGCCACATGTAGCCTCCTTTAAAAGGGTCTGGGTTTAGCTGGAAAGACATTTAGGGAGAAATAGGGAAATTCTGGACCCTATACTGGTGAAACTAAGCTATAGAGTAAAAAATCAGGATCGATTGGATTGGAAAATGAACAGAAAAAAATGAAGCAGAATATATGAACTTGGTTCATAGCTTAATGGTTAAGACACTGGCAATAGGATATCTGGATCCTAATCCTCTTCCAAACAGCTTTTACACATTTTTTATACAGTGATTGTTCCTTAAATCCTTATAAAGCCTCTGATCAGGACAAGAAACCTAGATGGCTGCCTCCAAGCTAGAATACAGACAAAGCAGTCTTGCTTTGTGTTGTGTCTTGCTCTCTTTATTGAACAATAAATCTTGCATTCTTTTGCAGAGTAACACTGCTTCAACAGGAAAAGTTGGAAATGTTCCCTCTTTCTCCCACAGTACATTAAAGCGTCTATAATGGTTAGGAAGCAGTAGAAAATACAGCTGTGGATCCTGTTGGGTAGATGAGAGCATGAAATAAGCCTTTCCCTGCTTCTAGGATGAGTGCTCAAATTGTATCCCCAGGAGAAATTGCTTATCTAGCTGTCTTTTACGAAAGTCAACTTCATAATTTTTTCAGGAGTCTGTTCCAGCTGTGTGTTGGATGCTGAGCTGCTCGGCCCTGAGAAGACAGAGCTACCCAGGAAGGCAGGGGGAGGAATGTGCCTGGGCAGTCAGGGACGTGCTCCTAGCTGTCTGGCAGCCTCTGAGCTGGGCAGGACTCGATTTCAGTTTGGGACATAGGCACCAAACTTCATGTTGTACTTGAGTGCACTCTTTTAGGTCTTTCACTAATACATGAGGTCTTGAATGCAGGACGCTAGGAGACTGAGGGCCTGATCCAAACCTTCGGTGGTCAAAAGTCATTGACAGCAATGAGCTTTTGATTCAGCTCAAGCCACTACACCTCTTCTCTGGAATATTTTCTGTAGTACGTGAAGCATTTGGAAAGTGGTTAAGAGGAAACCACAATGGAGAAAACCATGCTTGTTTTCCTCTCCTGCAATTATTCCCAAGTCCTATTTTCAATCTGCATTCTGCTTATTTTCAGCAATTCCCCCTAGTGTGCTATTCATCTGGCTTGGCAGCTGCTCTGTGTGCAGTACATTTCAAGAAGGAAGGGGACAGAAGCACAGGCATGTTTCCAAGAAAACAGATAAACTGCTTTGGTGTCACTGACTTAGAAAGTGGGTTAGTCATACTCTAAAAGACCGGTATCCCTGGTTATTTTTACTCATCCAGACCAACACACGTCTGTGCTAGCCCACCTCTCAGAGTATAATTCAGCAGGTCTTCTCCTCCCCTGGGAGTACAGCAACGAACTTAGAATATGTTTTGGAGTTTACTATTTAAATGATGCAAAGTATTCTGCTGTTTTAAGGCAGCATGTAAAGCTGATTTGGGGATTAGTGTTATGTTGCTTCTCTTTTTTTAGATACACTAAGTATTTATCTATACATTTAAACCTTTATCCAGACAGAGAATAGGTAGGCAGATTAGATGATAGTGAACTAACAATTTTCACTGTTCCAAGCAGAAAAAGCAGCATTATTCAGCTGAAAGATTAAGAGGAAGCTAGCAAGCTTATGGCATGAAAAAGTTAACTGGAAATTAAAATTTTTTATGATTCACATTTGATAAAAACAAATTAACATCATATAATCAAAACAAAAGATGGCATGTTTATAAGATCATGATATGAAATGTGTATAGCTGTGTGTTGCAGAGAAAAGGAGGAACATGAATTATAATATTTGGTGGGCCTGAAAATAAGAGGTAGTATGTCCTTTTCACTAATTATTATTCAGACATGTGCTTAGCACTTACCTGATGAAAGCAAGTAAATTTTCTGTCCAAAAAACCACAAGAAAATAAACAAAAAAACAGAGTAACAAAATTTGATAAGGTTTACAGTAATAGAATCACAGGCTTACTAAAGTAAGGTGTGTGTAATGATTTGATTTAACTTCTCTTTTTCTCTCTCTTCCTCCCACTTCTGACTGAGATTGATTGGTACAAGCTTAAACTGAGAAACTAATTACTCAAGGAATTACAGTACTAGGTCTTGAAGACATCTCATTTGCATTATTTTTATATTGTTGTAACTGCATCGATCTCAGTGAAGATGCTTCTGATTTACACTGGTGTAATGCAGTTGATACTTTGGTCCAGGAATCTGCCCATATGGAAGGTGCTTATTCCATTTTCAAATGCTTAAATAATCCTGGTTGAATAAATGTTGCTGTAATGATGGAAAAACAAGACCTATTTGAAAATGTAAAAAGAAAGTCTAGTAAATTTGAGGAAGAAGATCAGCAGACACAAGAAAAGGAAACAGCTAAGAAACTCTAAAGAAAAGGAAGAAAATTAATTTAAGAGTCTACTTTTTTCCTTCTCTAAGAGGTAGTTCACCCAGAACAAGCACACATTGGCAGATAGGTCACTGACTGTGGCATATGAGTTATTACATTGTAAATTATTAATGGATGCCATAACCAGTTTGAGCTATGCATAGTTATAGAACTGTTTGAAATCAGTGGATGTGCTGAATAAATGCAAAAGAATCAGTAGCTGTATTCACACTGTCCTACAAGAGTGCCCTCAGCTCTCCCCTCAAAGCCAAATTCCTGAAGAACCTGTGCTTTCTAACCACGTGAGTGAATGTCACAGAGTATGCCACCTGATAAACCCAGGAAGTGCCACGGGATTTTCTGCTTATGTGAGTGCTCTACAGGATACAAACTCAGGCCTTTGGTGGGAACATCCTTGCATCTGCCACTACAATCTGAAGCACAACACCCTTACGTCTTACCACCACACCCCCAAGCCACACTGCACAGTATTGCTCTGTGGGTTGGCTAACACGCACAGGCTTTTGCAGGCTCCCCTCCACCAGCCCAGCTAAGCTGGCAGCCTCAAGAGTGTGCAGCCTGCCTGGGCACATCTCAGTAGCAGTAGCAGCACACTCCCTTTTCTATCCAGGTAGGAAGGAGTGTGCCCTACACCAAAATTTTGGAAAGATGACTCATAACCACAATTTTTTTTTTACTTCTGTCACAAGAACAAAATACTGCCACTCAGGCACCTTCTACCGTATCGAGACTCTTCACTTGCCTTGACAGGATTGTTCACCTGACAGAGGCATCTTCCTGCACTGAGCAACCCATTTATCTACCTAGAAATTTGGTGGAAAGTTGCCACCCTTCAAGTGTATTCATCCAGAAATATGCTTGGGGATCTAAGCGTGTGTTCCTGGCCTCTTCAAAGGAGCAGTATTTATATCAGGTAAGAAGAAGAGTGCTTCTGAATCTTTTTGGGGACAGCTTGATTATAAGGGGAATGAGGAAAGCAGGGTGAGTCCCTTAACTGAGATGTAGAGCACATTTCTGAACCTCTGGTTACCTAAGAAGAGGCAACCTAAATAGTTCATTCCTGGAACTGGTCCTGGCCCTGGATTTCATATTAGCAGTTTTCCTCCTTCTTTTGGCCCTGAGATAAGATAATTCCTCAGGATGGCCTCGAACATTGCACATGTACCTTGGGCGTGGAGGGTGGGCTGGATGGTCAAAGTACATCTGCTTGGCAGCTGCTTGTCTATGAGGCTGACATGTGCCACTTAGAGGACACAAGTGACTTCAGGACTTCAGGAAAGAATGACAGCTAAGTACTGATTTCCCCTAAAATGCCTTCAAAAATCAAAGCCTTAAACCTGCATGACATATTCTTATCTTGACAAGTCTCTGACAGAGGATCAAGAAATAGAAACCACAAGAAGTCTACAAAGGTCCCTGCAGAAGAATGCCTGGAACACAATCAGGATGAACGGACACAGCTGCAATGTAGGCATGTGTAGATGACAGAACAGCATGAGTAGAAACGCTAAGGCATTCTTATCAGTAGGCTTTTAAGAATCATCCTTCCCCAAAATAGCTTGTTGACTTTGATCCATGCAACTATATCACTTTATCTATATGAAGGGGAAGATTTCACAGACTGGCTTACAGGCTAATGTCTTGGGTTTTTTGAATAATGGAAGTGAAAAGATTAGCCATGTGACCACATCTTCTGGGATCTACCTGAGAGTGTGTTTGTGACATATTTTGCATTGGCTGTAAGCACTCCTGGTCAATCAGCTCAACTCAATAGTTATGTGGCAACAGGTGGAGGCTCCATATTATCTATGGTTTGGCAAAGAAGGCCCAAGAAAAGATTAAGGGCAACAAATGTGAGACAAGAGAGAAGATGAGAGGGAATAAAAAAGTCCCATTTGATGCATACTTATTTTAAAGGGTTTATTTATGCACTAATAAACACGTGAGAAAACACAGTACATGATGAATGAAAACTACTCAACTCATGATCTCTGCCCTTTAATGTGATAGATGGATGAAGGTTATTAACTCATGCAAAGTCTTACTAAAGGTCTGTTAAACAGATGTCGGAGAGATACAGCTATTCAGATTACTGGATTATAAATATAGCTATACTTATACTAATCTTAAACTAGAGTCATTTATTTACTACTGCAATTTCTTATGGAAGTGGCAACGGAATAATGGTGTTATCTGTGAGTACATTCATAGTTTTACCAGCTACTGTTTTTTTTAGAAATAATTCCTCTGTATATGATGAGCTTACTCTGAAGGGGAAAACACCGGTAAGATTTTATGGCAGCCAAGAGACAGTACTTACTCCAAAAGTCATTAGCAAAAGGTCATAACTCTGCATTCACTTTAAATGCCTGCTTTTGAAATATTCTGGAATTTTGCTTACCTTCTTGAAGAACCTAGCACTATGTAGTTTCAACAACCAGACATTATGCCTACCACTGTATTTACTTATTTACATTTCAAATTACAGCAAATTTCAATCCAAAACATCAGAGATTCTCTGTAACTATTTGTATCTCCAACAACAGGAGCTACTCCAAGGGAAACATGGACGATGTCTTAGGTCTTCAGGATGTTTTCTCAGTCATGGCCATAATCCTAATCCTGAGGACAAAAAAGTGTGGAGCATGAACAGGAAAACAAAGAGAAAACAATATAGCGCCTCTAGGCCTAGATAAATGTTGTGCTTAAGAGTGATTTTGATTTGTTTCTAAGTCAACACTACTTCTTATGTTCCTTAAGGAACAGCAAGTTCCATCTGTAGCTGAAGTAGCAAAGAACTTTCTGAAGATAGTGGTTATTTTTAACAGTAGTTAATAGCTTGTGGCTTTGTTCAAATTTTCTACAAATTCTTACTGAGAGGCTTTGTTAAGCTAGGAAAAAAAAAGTTATAGCACAGTACCAGGATATTTGTTTGAAGACTATTTTCAAATGGCTATTTGAACCTGTCACATATTTATACTTAAAGAGCACATAACCCAATTTTCTTTTCTTTTAACAGGTAACCTTTGTTTCTTTATGATAAAGAGACTGTGAAAGAACTTTTGCTTTTCCCTTCTAAAGGCTTTCATTCTCTGCTATTGTTATACCATAAAAATATCAGTAATGTCATGTCAGCTTTGTGTAAAGATTTATTAATAATTTTTTTTACCTACATTCACATCTCTTTGCTGATTAAAGCTAAAAGGGAGAGAACAAGGCATGTCATTAAAGATGTTCATACACCCTTTTTTCCAAGTATTTATGTGTACGTAGGTGTTAAAAGGAAATAATCAGACAAGACTGTTTTCATCAATGCAAAGAAAAATCACACATGCCTGTCTTAGATGGATTGACTTTTTTTGGAAACTCTGGAAAAAAACATGCAAAATCTGGATTTTTCATTATAGGAAAACCAAACACTTCTCATTGCCCCCTGCCTTCCCTAAACCTGTTTTGTTAACATGTAACAAGGGATGAGTCCCTTTGTTCTGTATCATTTTTCAGACCTCTTCTATGTATTATAAAAAAAGCAAAAAAACTTAGACCCCTTATTTTCAGTCTCTTTGTAGACTGCCTTTACAAAAGTATAGTAGATTAAACTTTTTACACTGTAATTCTACAATATTTTATCACAGTGGTCCACTTTATTAATAATTTCAACTAAAATGGGAAATATGGATTGCCCTTTTTCACTTATCGTTTGTTTCAGACACATGGTGTGGATGATGGTTTTATGGTGTATGTGAAATGGTAACCTGATTTTTGCTACCATAGGCTATATTGCATCTCTTAGGTATGAGAGGCAGCAACAGGCAATGTGAGATTCACTATCCCATGTGGATTTGGAGGGGAGACAAATCATACAGTCAGTAAGGGAACCATCTTGAATCAATCCACCCGGTTTACCTCACCTGCTCTGCAAGACTGGCATTGGTGAAAGCAGTTTGGAATCAGTTCATAATATGTATAAAAACAAATCAGCAGAACCAGATGACATTCACCTAAGGGGTCCAAAGAAGCCCAGATATAAAATTGCTGAATTATATGTTTCACAGTTTCTTTTACCACCATCTACTCTTATGCCATCTCCTGTCAGAGGGAAGGGAACAAAGATAACACAAATTTAAAAAAAAAAAAAAGACTTCAAAGAGGAATAAAGAGGATCACAAACCCGTGAGTATGGCTTTCAGTCCAGGCCTATTAGTAGAAATTATATTAGTAATCAAATAGATAAACGTAATATAATTGAGAAGATTTAACATCTGAAGAGCAAATTTGTGACTCACAAATTTGAGAGGTAGGAGTTCTTTCAAGGAGTCAGTAATCACATGGAGAAGGTTTCCCATCTAACCCATCTTGAATTTCCAAAAACTATTACAATGGTTTTTTAAAGAAACTAAGCTGTCATGTGGAAAAGTAGGAAGTTGTCTTGTGGATCAATACTCAGTTGAAAAATAGCTAACAAATTACAGCATTAAATGTTCATTCTCAGAAAAGGGAGAGGAACTCTGAATGAACTTCTACCACTGAAGGAATAGATCTGTAAGTCACAGGTTTTTGAAATCTCCATCTCTGTGCTTAGTCAAAAGGAAAATTGAATGCTAGGAATTAATAGGAAGAAAATTGAAATTTAAACAGGAAACTGCTATATTGCTGTACAAATTCCTGATGCAAACTGCTTTTAATTTTCATGCTTTGTTCTGGTAATTCCACCTCAAAAAAGGTACAGTAGAATAAGAAAAGAAATTATACAAAAGGCAACAGGAGGGATCAAAGAAAATGGAGAGGCTTCTTTCTACACAAGCAGAGCCTAAACTCACTAAAACTTAGCCTAGAAATCAGAAAGTGAAAGAAACACATGACAGAAGCATGGCAAAGAAGGTAAATGCTGCACATTTTTTCGTTGTTTCTCGTAATACCAGAACTGGAGGGAACTAAATGAAATCATGAGGCGTCAAGTTAAAAGCAAAGAGTGGAAGTACTTTTTTTCACATTCTGTGTAAAGGAGCTGGGGAACCTGCTGCCTCTGGATGTTTTGCCATCAGTAGAAACAGGATTGAACAAGATGAAATAAATGTGCATAAGAAAGGTCCACTGATGGCTAATAAACACTGTGGCGAATAGGCAGCCTCTGCAAGACTTCATGGCACAGCTTGCACCATGAGGAAAATATCACCCTGAATTTTCCATTCCTTATCCTCTTTCCTAAACTAGCCATGATAATGGATGTTAGAGAAAGGATATAAGGCTGTAGAAACCCTTTGTTTGATACCAGTTTGCTCATTTTTACAGAGAAGAAACAGTGTGTTAATTTCTCTATCCTGGTTCCTCTGGAAGCATCAGTGCCCTCAGATCATACATAAGAAGAGAGAGACTCTCCCTGCTTTGTAATAATTATGGTGAAAGAAAGCTGCTTGAACTTCCTCTTGTAACCCATGCTACAGTCAAGGTCAGTCCAAAACTGTAAGTTCTTCCCAGTAGGATTTATTTGGAATAAAATCACCATATTAGAAGTTGAGAGCATCTGGCAATATGCTCGGTGCCACAGGTTTTACCTTTATGACTACTGAACTACAGAGTAGATACATAAATATTCACAGGAACACCTTACAGAAAGTTCTCAGCCCTTCAGAGGGTTATGCCAATAGCTAACTTAAGATCAAGTCTGGGTTTACTGGCAATTTATTTGACTTCAGAAATGTCTTTAGAGACCTGTGTGGGTAACACTATATATAGTTCTTTCTAATCTTATTTTTTAAGTAACTGTCTTGAATTCAAGCATTTGTTCAAAGGAAAGACTGTTCTCTGCTATTGTAAGGAGGACATCATTGTCAAGGGATAGGGGTCAGCTCTAGCCATTAATCCACATTTCAAAACTCTTGTTATCAAGAAGTAGGAGTTCTGAAGAGAGAATTATGACAGAATTGGGTCTTTAACAAAACTTTGCTAGGAATTTTGCAGAATTGTCTTAGAACACTTCATAAATATAAAAAGTCTGAGGCAGTATCTTTGAAGATTTGGAGAATTTTACCTGGCCTCATCTGATAGGTTTTGTACCATAGTCAAAAAATCACATCAGAACAATAGGGACTTAAAAAAAATCACTGTACAACAAGA
>VYZW01016291.1:572-43014 GCA_013401315.1 Balaeniceps rex | reverse complement strand
GATCTTAGAGGTCTTTTCCAACCTTAATGATTCTATGGTGCTATGAAATGGGACTGGAGGCAGAGCTGGAGACAAGGCAGGGTCCATTCCGGAGATGGGACCAGAGTCAGAGCTGGAGACCAGCACTGCTGTGGTGTTGCTGGGGCGGGGACTGATGGCCACCACCTGTGCTAAAAATGGGGTCCCTAGGCCCATGGACAGGAAGTGGAGGAAGACCCCAGGTGAGGTCTACTGGTGCCCTCAAGACCCTGATACTTGCTTCTCAGGGCTCAGGTCACTATTCTAGTGATGCTCCTGCACCCGTGCAAGTCATCACCCTTCTGCTTAATGACTAATGCCAGAGGGAGTATTGCTCATGAGAGATTTAGATTGCCTGACCCACAGTCACACACAGAACAGCAAAGAGGATTTCTTCATTTATACTGTACAACCATAAGACAAGCTTCAGAGGCTTACACACTAATGAATATTACATTGTCCTTAAAAATATCTGAGTCAAGTAGAGACTAAATTACCAGGGCACATTTTCAACATAGCAGGGATTGAATCTTGACTTCATGAGACCAGTACCAAAGCCCTAACCACAAGCTAAATTTTCTTCTGTTCTTCAAGTAATTTCAATTTATTCTCTCTAGATATGTAACTGGACCCCTTCATTACTCAAGTGAATGCATAAAAATGTTACCTTGTCCACAAGACCCTTCTGTGACAATGAATGTAACACAGAATGATCAAAAAGATTTGCCAATTTAACTCCAACTTTCACAGCCAGGGAAAAATATATTCCTGTTTCAAACATTAAACATTTGCAACTGCAGTCAAAAATCGTCTTAATCCTGAATCAAATTATATTGACACTTATGGAGTGAAAGACTTTACAATTTATTATTTAGGTATGAGGTATTTTATCTGAATGTAAAACAAGCTTCAATTCTGAGTCAGGCTCAGACAGGTGGTGACAGTGGCATTTTAATTTATATTGGAGCATGGACAAAATTAAACATAATTACAAGTGAGAGTCAAACGCTGAGAAAAAATAAGAGATCGAAAAGGAGAAGCCATGGCACATCAGCCCAAAACAAGCAGCATATAGAGGAAAGCTGCTAGATTGCGATGATAGGTAATTAGCCTCAGATATGAAAAACTGTATTTATTCTCATAAAAACCCAAATTCACATCTACATAGGAGCCTAAACAAGTTTTACAATCTACTATATGTAAAGAGAAAAAGCGGAAAACTTATCAAAAGTTAACACTTAACTTTTATTTTAAGAGACGCCACATCCAATTAACGTCAACAGATGTAACACAAACTCCCCCCCAGTGTGAGAGCAGCTGTTTTGGAGTGGTCACCTTGGAGATTGCCAGATTTCTGGAAGCGCCTATAGGAGAAGAGGTCCCTGTGACTTTGGACAAAGGCATGAACTGACTTTGTTCCATACAAATGGAAAAAATCCATACAAATATGTAGGATTGCAATTTATGATGGGGAAAACATTTGGGATTTATCCTTTCCTTGCTTTGAAACAGCCAAGCTTTACAGGCAGTTTGCTCTGAATTCGCAGTATATATACAGTATTGTTTGCTCTGAATTCGCATCTGAACAGAGATCAAGTCTGAGACCAAGGTTTCAACTTCAGTAGCTAAAGATTTAAAATTTATAAGGAATTGAAGTCAGGATTTCCTCTAACAAGGTCAAGGTAATGTTCTCTGTTTTATTTTAAACATTACAGCCCACCACTGTAATATTCAGAGCTTGGTTTCATCCAGTCTAAATTCAGCTGAAGCCCCAGCCCTTCACCCTCCTGTCAGTTGGCTCCTGACCTGCCATGCTCCCTAGGCAGTAAGGGAGTACAGAGTAAAGCCACTCAGATGATATTTAGGCCTGGAAAATCTAGATCAGTTTATTCCAAGGGCCCTGACAGAATGATCACCCCACTACCTCTGCTAATGTAAGGTTTGTTGATTGGGAAATGGTCCTGGAAAAATAACCTATCTGGTGTTTCACATCTGCTATTCCTTCTTCTCTTTTGTGGAACCTGCTCACTCAGTCTATTCTGGAAAATTAATGTCATTAAGAGTGAAAGGGAGGCAGGTAGTACTATTAATGACAAGGCAAATACTATACACAATGTATGGAGAGAAGCCGACACAGAGAGTTGCCATTTATAAACACTAGGGAAATAATTCAGCACGGGAATAAAATTGGTGAAAAAATATATCCTGCCAAACTGACAGGAAAAGTAAGTTACTGCATGGTATTCACTTGCAGAAGTACAGGAGCAAAACTGCTGTTTTCTGCTTTCTCTCTTATAAAAGCACCTTTCTTTTCATATTTATTCACATGCATGCAGAGAGACCCAGATTCATAGGGGCTGATTTTGAAAGATTTTGATAACACCTATTTAGCCCACAAGAGTTTGCCCACTCAGTACCAATTGGACCAAGAGTCAGGATTTTAAGCACAAAGTGACAGAATCTACTAGGAGGTCTCTGCTGGGATTAATACAAAACCGCATTTCACAACCTGCCTGGACCATGGGGAGCAGCCAGCAAGCTGCTTTCGCTTTCCTGAGAGGTAGGTCTCACAGCTGCCACCTTTGACGATGAACATAAATGGAAAACAAGGGTCTTGAAGGCGGTGGAGGACAAGAGAGGCTGAGGAGAGATCATGTCCTGCGTCTCGAGGAGAACTGGCCAGGCGGCTGAATTTCAGTTTTGCAACAACAAAACAAAAGAAAGTGGATTTTTTTTCTTTTCCTTCTCTAATCTTTCCAGAAGACAAGAGTACCAATATTTCCTTTCAAAGCACTGAGAACTGTCTTTCCTTAAAAAATGGAGCAGGTAGACTTTAGCAAAGCAGTGATACTAGAAGGACCAAGTGCCATTGGTCATATTCAAAGGATATCTAAACCATACAACCAATTTCTCTGTTTCTAACCACTGGTTCCCATTGAGGGGCTTGATGTGAACAGACTTATGTTACACTAACAACTTGGAAGCCTTGGCCGAAGCTGACGTCTAAGTAATAAACAGGATGTCCTGGAACCACGCTTTCAGCCAGCTGCTGCAAACTTCTAGGTCACCTGGAAATCTAAATTTGGCTTTGCCTTCACTTCAAACATCTAAACCTGTGATCCACATGTGGACATCCCAAGTGACACAGAGACAATAAGAGGAAAGTCAGTACCTCTGAAGATCTCCAGAAGAAAATCCAGTCCTTCTAAGTTAAGTATCTATCTCCCTTCATGGACTTTGAAGAAACAAATAAGAATTTTCAAGACGTCAAATGTCTTTTCAGCATCCAGGTGTCTTTCCCCAGGACCACCTATATGCAAAAGTTATAGCGGCAGCAACTCTTTGGTTTTGCAAAAAAACCTAATAGTCAGAATACATAAAAAGAGGCAGGACAATCAGGTTCCATGCTGACCTGGAGGAGTTTGAACACCTGCTTCCAGTGAGTGCTTCAAAGTATGTGGGATGAGGAACTCTGCCTCACTTGGCAAAACTAATCTATCATGCAGCCAAGATAGGTGTTGGTACCAGCAACAAAGCAAGATAAAGAAATCTGATAAAATTCTGATGTGGAGGCTGGCAGAAAGGAACAAAACTGGGGTCTTGGCCCTGAGATGTACATGCAGTTCACATGAGAACTGGATTTTGCTGTTTGCTAGCAGCATCCTGGGCTGCATTAGAGAGAGCATTGCCAACAGGTTGAGGGAGGTGATCCTTTCCCTCTGCTCAGCCCTGGTGAGACACATCTGGAGTGCTGTGTCCAGTGCTGGGGTCCCCCCAACATGAAAGACACAAACATACTGGAGTGAGTCCAGCAACGGGACACAAAGATAATTAAGGGACACGAGCATCTGTCATACAAAGAGGGACTGAGAGAGCTGGGACTGTTCAGCCTGGAGAAGAGAAAGTTTAGGGGAATTTAATCAATGTGTATAAATACCTGATGGAGGGGAGTAAAGAGGACAGAGTCTTCTCAGTCATGCCCAGTGACAGGAATAACGAACATGTGCATAAACTGAAATACAAGAAATTTCCATTTAAACATAAGAAAAAAATACTTTTTCACGGTGAGGGTGGTCAGGCACTGGAACAAGTTTCCCAGAGGGGCTGTGGAGTCTCCACCCTTGGAGATATTCAAAACCTGACTGGACACAGCCTTGAGCAACGTGCTGTAGGTGACCCTGCTCTGAGCTAGAGGATCTCTGGAGGTGCCTTCCCACCTCAGTCATTCTGTGATTCTGTGAAAATTAAAAGCAGTCACTGAAGCAGGGACAAAAACCTGAGCTTTAGTGGGGGATGATTAAAGCTAGACAACTTCCAATTCAAGCAAGGTGACAGCAGGAGGGTTAACCAGTTCTGGGAACTAAGTGGGTTGGATTGCTGTCCAAGAATAAAGGTAGGTTCTATCCATTGGCATGATTTGCTGAATAGCAGTTGTACAGCTGAGAAAATGCTTCAGAAATATTTTCCCAACTGACTGTACTGCTAGTCACAGCCCCACAACACTCCGAAACCTTCAGCAGACTGCTAGCACCCTTCCTCCCACCCTGCATAAGAGCCAGACAAAATATGGCCTTGCTATGTTTCCATAATGCATATTTAACTGCTGTCACTGTTATTTTGCCTAAATTATGTGAAGATCTCAGCCCCTGGCTCTTTACGCAAATTTTATGCTGCAGGGCAAAAATAGCCAGCTATGTCTTACTGCCTGATACTGCAACTACGAAAGCAGGTGCAATATTTGGCATAAAAGCAGCTGGGGTACAGTGAAGAGAAGTGAAGAGAGATTATTACTATGATACATAAAATTAATGAGACCTTTTCTGGAAACCTTTGCTGAGCCTTATACTTTGTAAAAAGAGGCAGAAAAAATTGAAATATTTTAGAAAAAAAAGCCAGAAGATGGAACTGAGGTTTCAAAAGCCACATTTAAGTATAAGAAAGTAAAGATACTTCATTTATTTAATTTCTCAAAACACAGATTACACCATCACTTGATCACAGCCTACACATAGTACACAGGAAAAGATTTCAAAGAGCAGAGGAATCCTGCTAGAAGGTAAAGGTATATTGAAATCTATTATCTGAAAGCTGAACCCAGACAAATTGGGGGTAAGAAATAAGGTGTCAATCTTCAAATGACAATACGTGCCCAGTGAAACAATTTAATGACTGACACAATGGATTTTCCATCATCTGAATTTAGTACATCACAAAATAGTGTTACCAAACATATCCAACAAAGGTGATTGCTGAAAGAAGGACGTGAGCTGACAGACCTCGTTGACACCTGTTTTAAACACTTGATTGATACATCTGATTCTGAACCTGAGAGGCTGTTTTTTTGAGTGGTGGTAATTATCTTACCATTAATTAATGTGCCATTAGTAAGCCTCTAATGATTGGTTTATACTTAAGATGTTTAGCATGAGTAGTAGCTGTTCTGCAAATAAATAAATTTACTTCTATGTTAATGTGTATAATAATGAAAAGCCTTTCATTTTCCCAATCCATTTTTTTGAGTGGTTTTTTTTTCCCCTCTCCTCTTGGTATTACATTATGACTAAGAAAAAGAGACAAAGAGACAAAGTTAATCTTTAAGTCTATAATGTCTCAAAATACCAATCACTAAGCCCAAATACTAATAAGACAAATGCAAGATGACCTTGTACTGCATAAATAATACATTCAAGCTAATAAAGAGTGAGACAGTAATACATCGATGTCAGCTGGCTGTGAACTGTCAAATACAGAGACGTGTGGGATGAAGGCTAAGGAAAGAGCAAGCAGGTGCATGCAAGTGGACTGTATTTTTCACGTCACCATACCAAATTTAGAAGCCTCATGGCCAGTCTTGTTTCAGTCACCGCTTTCAGAAGACAATACCTGCTTGGTATTCTGCCCAGATTATCATCTTTGAAAGGTTGGGGAGATGAGGGGTGGTCCCTGACAAGTCGAGGAATGTACATGTTGCACCCACTTTCAAAAAATGCCAAGAGGAAGATCCAGGGAATTAAATATTGAACAGTCTCATTTTATTCCCTGGGAAAATCATGGAGTGAGTCCTCTTGGAGCACATTTCTGCACACATGAAGTGTAGTTGGGAACACAGCATGAATTTACAAAGGGTAAATCAATGCTGACCAATCTAATTGCTTTCTAAGATAAAATTACTAGATATCTAGACGAGGGAAGAACAGTGCATGTCATTAATCTCAATTTTAGCAAGGCTTTCAACATATTTCCCACAATATTCTTGTATCCAGGTTGGGATGTCATGGTTTGTATGGGTTGATCCAACCAAGGCATAAAACTCTGGTTGCATGATCATGCTCCATGTGTAGTGGCTAACGGGTTGTTCTCTACCTCAAGGCTGGTAACAAGTAGAATACCACAGGGGTCAGTCCTGCAACCTGCTTAACACCTTCTGCAGTGACCTGGAGTAGGTGACAGTGTACTCTTGTCAAATTTGAAGATGACACCAAACTGGGGGACCAATCAATATGCTGAAAGGCAGGCCTAACATCCAGATGGACCTAGGCAGGCAGGAGGAGTGGGCCAACGGGAACCTGAAGAAATTCAACATGGACAAATGTAAAGTTCCTCACCCGGGAAGGACAAGCCCCTGTAACAGCACAGGCTGGGCATTGCCTGCCTGCGGAGTAGGTCTGCGGGAAAGGCCCTGGAGGTCCTTCTGGGGCAAAGCTGAGCATGGGACTGCAGGAACACTGGTAGCAGAGAGGCCACCAGCACCCTGGGCTCTAGGAACACGGGCAGAACCAGGACATCCAGAAAAGGCATTATCACCCTTTGCTCAGCACTCATTACATCACACCTAGGCACTCTGCTGAGTTTTGGGCCCCCCAATGCAAGAAAGACATCAATAAACTGGAGGAAGTTCAGGGGCAGCCACCGTGATGGTGGTAGCTGGAGCACTTGCCCTGTGAGGAGAGGTTGTGGGAGTTGAGCTTGTTCATCCTGGAGCAACAAAGGGTTCAGGGACCTGACAGCAGCCTCCAGTGCCTACGGCGAGGTCACCAAGTTGACAGAGCTGGGCTCTTCACAGCAGTGCAGGGCAGCTAGATGAGATACAATGGGCATAAATAGAAACAGAAGAAGTTGAGACTGGACATAAGGAGTAATGTTTTCAACATGAGGACAGTCAGGCAGTGGCACAGGTTGCCTAGAGAGGATGTGCAGTCTTCATCTTTGGAGGTTTTCAAGACTTAATTGTATAAACTATGGAGCAAGCTGGTCAGACCTCATAGCTGACCCTGACATTCCTTCCAACCTGAATTATCCTGCATTTCTGTGATTCTAAGGGTAAGTCCACATCAGATAACTCAGAAATATAATTCATTGCCCACAGGGTCCCAGATAAAGTTTAGAGCAGGAGATCAAGAAAGGTGAGCTTGGGCAGTTGGGCAATAAAATTATACCAGGAATAATGCAGGCTTATTAGAAGGTATTACTCATGATTAAACAGATAAGAATTGCTTATAACAGATATGAGGGAATTAAAGAGAGTTGTGTTATTAGTAAAATCTTGGGAAATGAAGCATCCTGTATGGCTGGCATGGAGAAAGGTTAGTTTTGTCTGAATCAGAGGAAATGAATAAAGCAGTGTGAGATCTGTCACTATATTAAACACATTTGGTAGCTGATCCTTTCCCAGTCAACAGAATCACTGCAAAAAGACCGGGGTATCTGTAAACATTCCCATTCCCTCTCTCCATCAGCAAGAGTATTTCTGCAGTGCCACCATTTCCTCAAGTTGTGTTTTCAAGCTCAACAAGAAGTAGGTTCATAAGCATTTCTACACAGGTAATGTTAATGTCCTGGTTTTGGCTGGGATAGAGTTAGTTTCCTTCCTAGTAGCTGGCATAGTGCTGTGTTTTGGATTTAGTATGAGAAGAATGCTGATAACACACTGATGTTTTAGTTGTTGCTAAGTAATGCTGACACCAGTCAAGGACTTTTTCAGCTTCTCATGCTCTGCCAGGTGCACAAGGAGCTGGGAGGGGGCACAGCCAGGACAGCTGACCCAAACTGACCGAGGGGTTATTCCATACCATACGACGTCATGCTCAGTATATAAACTGGGGGGAGTTGGCCGGAAGGCAGCGATCACTGCTCGGGGACTGGCTGGGCATCGGTTGGTGGGTGGTGAGTGGTTGCATCACTTGTATCACTTGTTTTCCCTGAGTTTTGTTCCTCTTTTTTTCTGTTGTTGTTTTCCTTTGCACTACATCATCATCATCATCATCATCGTCTTCATTATTATTATTATTATTATTATTATTATTATTATTATATTTTATTTTATTTCCATTATTAAACTGTTCTTATGTCAACCCACAAGTTTTCTCACTTTTGCCCTTCCAATTCTCTCCCCCATCCCATCGGGGGGGAGGGTGAGCGAGCAGCTGTGTGGTGCTTAGTTGCTGGCTGGGGTTAAACCACGACAGTCAAGTAGAATTAACCTCATTAAATGGTAGATACCTATAAAGGCAATCGCTGCTTTTGAACTACTTGTCCCAGCCACTTTCAGGTCTGATTTTCAGCATCTCACTTAGGATGGGATTAATTGCACCCTAAATGTGCCTAACTCTCTCTAGGTGAGTTGCTCAGCTGTACATACCTACCTTGTACGTGATTTCATACAGTCAGATGAATCTCGCTTGAGGTGTTTTTCCTACCAGCTGGAAAGGTTTGTGAAGGCTGCATGGTGAGATGGAATTGGGAGAAGGTGAAATGGTGGTAATACTATAAACACAGGCGGGCTTTTATGCAGCCAAAGGCAAGACTGTTCTCCTAAATTTTGGGTGCCTGAGGGTTACCTTTGTCTCACACATAATGCCCAGCCTCAGGGTGACTCTCTCCAGCGCTGGCTTGCAATGGCTCCTTGGAAGTCTGACAATAACTGGGCAGTCCCAAAAGACAGACACTGTGCATACACTGTCCCTAGCATGTGTCCTGGCTACATGCCAAATTTTCTCATTTTAAGAAGCACAGGAAAATATAGTATTAAACCACTTATGGCCCAAAAGGTGAACAAATAAAGTCCCAAAGCATGCAAGGCAGCTTTAAAGACTTGATCACAGCAGTGCCAAGACAGCCTGACTGGAGCCCAGATAGCGGGGTGCAGAGACCTCCCCGCCAAAACACTAGGTGATATAGCTTAAGTTGAAAAGCAGAGCTGTTCAGCTTGACACAGCTCTAAGCAAATGCAGCCACAAAGCTTCTGGATCCAAATCAGTATCTCCAGATGCCACAGAGCTGTGCTGGGGGAGCTCAGGTGTTCAGGCAAAGCTGCATTGCGCATCATAAGTCTCTGCTTCCCCTCTCCTCTCTGCTAAAACAAACGTCTGGGGGGTGGCGGTGCTTGCCCCAACACCTCATGTGAAAGCATTTACAATGGGTTTTCAGAGTTAAAGTACATTTTTACAAAGTTTCTGCACCTCTACACCAAAAGCACTAGTGATTTTTTGCCAGAGAATTTTAACAAAAGTGGATGCGGCATCATAATCCCCTGAAACTGGTCCTGGCAGTGGGGTGTAAATTCCCAATTCATGCTAAACGATGCATACTTCCCACTCTGCTTGTATGCTGGTCCACACCAGGAGCCCAGACCATACACAGACCTCTGGGGTTACAGCATCCAATTCCTCCCTTCCAGCTATCCACACCAGGATGTGGCAGAAATGTGCTCTGACTCCTTCCTACCCACACACCCCATTCTCCTTTCCAAGAGAAAAAAAAGCACTGAAGGGAGACGTGGCTTTTGTTCAAGTCTCACCTTGGCACGGAGGCTGGGTATGGCGGGAGGTGAATACGTGCAGCTGCGTCTGGGAGCTGGCGAACGTCCCAAGGTCTCATAGTGCAGCACACGCAGGGCAACTTTGTACAGTCAGCTCGGCATGGAGTTCACACAAAGTTAAAAGGCAAATGCCAATTCTCACTCATAAGGATAAAGACAAACACAGAACTGTGATTAGGGGGTTGGACTAGATGACCTCTAAAGGTCCCTTCCAACCCAAAGCATTCTATGATTCTATGATATTTTTGAAACAAGATTATAAAAAGAAAATTATTAAATGCATTAACCCGCTACTGGAAATCCTTGACTTGCTGGCTCCTGAAGTTTCTTTTCAAGCTCTCCTTCAGTCATACAAATGCAAGAATGATTCCCACCTATTACAGATCTCCTGTTAACACAAAATTCCTGGAATTGAGCAGTGGGATGTAACTCAGCATGTGGCCATGGTCCCAAACTGCAAAGCATAATCCTCTTGTCTAGGCATTGCTTTACTAAATATCCCAATTCTCACTGTCTCACTGCAGCTTGGGGTAGCAGCAGGTTGTAGTATGGAAACAAATCCTTGCTGCTTTTCTCCACTTTACCAGTTATCTTTACTAAGACCCACTGTAACATCCCAATGTACTTCTGAGTGGGCACACAGATCCATGTGGGAGTGCTTGTCAAATGTGTTATGGATAAAGTAACTCCCCTCTTCAAGAGACCCCTTCCATTTAATTAAAGTAGATATGAAGGCATCGATAGGGTTGCCTAACTGGCTCAGTTGTTGGTTAGCTCTGCTGCTAAATTAGAGTCTTATATTTTCTCAAACATGGAAGTTCTCAACTAATTCACATGCTCAGCCTTTAGTATGGAACACAATATTTAGGAAGCATATCTCTTGAAAATATTCCTTGCAACCATGTCTTCATAATATAATTTTGTCTTGATGCACAGAGAATGTAACTAAGCTACCCAAACAACAGAAAACAGATTAACCATACCCCCATGGTTCAGGCTGTTCTGCCATTTGCAACACCATGGCTTGACAGAGAAAATCTTTATCAAGAATATGCATAAAAGCAGAATTTTAGAATCAGGATTGCCTATTACAGTGAAGGTTCTATTTTTACAACACTTTGCACAACAAAACCAAAAGCCTTCCTTTTATGAAGCCAAGAGATGCATCACATTAGGATGATTTCTGTAGTCATTTCTTACACTTTCCTAGAACACAGATACACTCTGAGAATTTATTAATACATTGAAATCAAACAACTCAACAAGCAGAAATAGTACAAATGATTACTACTTTGAGGGTTGATAAAATGTGTTTTAGAAATTGTTTAGAAACCAGAGAGAAGCCTATAATTAAGGAACAAACAGAATGAGTGCCACTGAATTTAATCTTGCTGGTATCAAAACAGATGAAAGGGCATTATGCACTACTACTGTTCAGAGCTGTAAAGTGTGTCTTTTTATAAACTAAAGGGAAGGCTGTTGAAAAAATCTATGTTGAAGTTGGAAAAAACAAATGAAGTATGAAATAATAAGCAGAATCTGGTTAAAAGAATAATTATGAAAGCAAATAGAAATACTGAAGGTTGAATTTCCAAATATTCTTTGACCAACAATAAAGGCTTTTCAAAAATACATTTTATACAGTTACTCAAAATAAACACACTCAGGAATGGTGGGGACTGATTAAAGAAATGATGCACTTGTTATAAAGAGCTGCCCATATTTTGCCTCGTGCATGAAAGAGAGGAAGAGGCAATCACAAAATCATGGGCAGTGAAAGCAGCAAAAAGGAGAGCAGGAGGAGAGATGGCAGGCCAGTCTCCATGGATGAGGCTGCAAAAAACTGGAGGCTAAATGTTGTTCTCATGCAAAGTCCTGAAGCACTTTTGTAGAAGGGTTTATTGACCTTTCACTAGTCCCACAGGTGAAGTGAAATATTGGCCAGTTCTGTCTCTGCCAAAATGAAACAAACGCACTCCAGGTTTGGACTATTTATGGTCTTCTATCATCAGTCTACAGAAAAAAGAAGCTTTATAATCACACAGCTAAATTAAATAAGAACAGAACCACAACTTAACAACAATTTATGGTCAACAATTTTTCTGTTCACATTGGGGTGGCAATTATATTTTGCTTCGCTCAGTTCTCTGCCGTAACACTTCAGCTTGACAACCCCTGTGGCTCTCTGAGAGTCGGTGGAGTTACACCACAGTAAAACTGGAGAGGCGCAAAGGAGACTGCAGCCCTTTTTTACTGACTGCTGTGGAAACTTAAAATAACTAGTATCAAAAAAAATCCTTCTCTCCCTGTTGCAAGTATGAACTGTGGCCAGGATAAAAGCTTAAGAAACTGTGGTTCTAAATTGAGTTTCTTCTGTGAAGTCTACAAGTGATTCAACAAGACAGGCATTCAAATTACGCTAGTCCAGCACGTTCTTACCCAAATCCTCACCCTGTGCACTTCCCATTACTATGCTAGCACCTTTGCTATTCCCAGCAAAATCAATGGCAAAATTTCCATTCATGGAAAAGACCAAAGCTGCTTGTGAGAGAATTCCTTCTCTTTCTCTATCTTAACTTCTTTTTCTCTATCCTTTCTCTAGCGAACTTTTGGGCTTTTGAGGACTGTAATGGGTCCTGTAATGCCTGTTCCGGAAATACCTCCAAGAAGTAAAACCATACAGTTTTGCAAGCTCCTTCTGCCATCCCAAAACATACCTCTTGCCTCTTTTTCTGGGTGTGCTTATGACAGAAACGTGCAGGCTTAAAACACCACCAGAGAGTCAGGGCTTTATATAGATGGGCACAAATCATTCTGAGGTTCTCTGGTCCTGAGCTGATGTCTGTAATGGAGCAGTCTGAGATATCTTCAAAGAGTGTCTGAGAGATCTGCTGGTAATGATCTGGCTTCATTAACTGTCTGCCAAAAGAGAGTAATTTAATCATCTAAGAACTGATGGGCAAATGGCATGAGAAATCCTGTCAAATCAAAACTCTATGCTGATAAAAAAAATTGGATACAAAATTATCGCCTCGGTGAAATGGTAATGCTATGGATCCAAACACAGATGGTGAGGATTTCTATAGATGAGACATGTTTTGTCTCATTCAGGATGTTAATTTGGTCCCAATGCTGCAATTCTTAGCTATGTAAGGAAACTAATAATCTAGGAAAGAAATTCTTACACTGCTATCAGATTGCTCCTGTGTATTAGGGTAGCAGGATCTAAATCTGTACTGTCTGTTGCTGGAGTTGTGCATGGGAAAAGTCATGCAAAGTTTTAACAATGAAGCAGAAATTAGTTGTCATGAAAAAAGCAGCTTTTGCCAATAAGACGTGAGTGGTATCTGAAAGATGGGTTTATTGTCTGTTTGGAGACCTGAAGCTTATAGACCTTGACATCCACGTCAGGTCTCTAAAAGTTTACAGCTGATGTTCATACAGAGATGTGCTGACTCCATGTCACGTGCTGTTCTGGGGGCCATACATAGGTGGTTCTGGGATCTGTGTATGCACATTAATTTGTGTAACTCTTTTAGACCAAACACAAAACTTCAGCCACTTAGTCACGTTTCTTAGTTTGTTTTGATAAAATCCATTTCTTTGTAATAAAGATTTCAGAAAAAAACTTTATTTTTTAATAAATAAAAGTACTCACTGTATATAAGAAAGACATATTGTCTGTATTGCTTTATGTTGTTCTGAGTTTTTATTAGTACACAGAAATATAATAACTTGCTAGTGATTCTGTAACCAGCTACAGAAAATATTTGCCTTAGCAGAACTCAGTGGAGGTTGGGACTAGATTTTCTCTCTGATACAGATGGAAGGATAGGGTTTGGGTTTTGGGTTGTTTGGGAGATTTTTGGTTCATTTTTTGGTGGGGAGAAAGGGGAATGTGGGATCTTTCTACTTCAGTACTAAACAGGTACTTGTAATTTTTGTTCTTGCAATGGCAAAATTAAATCTACAAGCCAGCTTATAGTGTTCTTGTAAATAAGCAGCAACCTCCTGAAATGACCAACTCTCTGTCACTTACCATATCTCTGAAAAACGGTCCCACAGTGCTGCCTTTGCAGACCATGGTATAAACTCCTGTGCAAAAGTTAGTGATTAATAGAGTAAGGATGGAGTTCATTTTACCCCATTTTAGTGATCTCAAAGTGCAAAGTCATTATTTAGGGTCATCCTAAGTGTCTCCACGGTCACTATAATCAATAGCAAGAGGCATTTGAGGGGGCGAATCTCACCATCTTCAAGAGCTTCTTTATGAAAGGCCACATCACGCTGCAGAGGTGCTTACCTCTCCATAACGGCCGAAGCAAGGAATGGGTTCAGCCATGCCAAGGGGCCCCTTAAAATTAATGAATGGATCATTTCATGTTTCTGAGCCAAAAACTTCAGAAAACTCCAGAAAACTGTGTTATAGACAGACGTTTTTATTGATCTTTTTGTTTGTTGGCCCAATATACTCTTTCCTTTCCCTTTTGGAAAACCAGTAGGAAATAAAAGGTAGGAAAAAAAGAAAATAATTGCAAAACTTGAGAGTTTTTCTGATGGCTGTACCACCTGCACCAAAACTGCCCAGACCATTGGGAAGTCATCCAAAGGCTGTTGAGGTCTCCATTGCATAAAGATCTATAAAATACACTTTTAGATATGAAATATAGCAACAGTTCTGAAAAAATCAGAGTGAAATTAGCCAGATATCCCCAGGTTCTCCTGCACGATCACATATCTTGCCTGTCAGCCCAGAACTGGAGGCAGACGTATGGCATGGCTATAAAAAAAGCGACAAACGGAAGCCCTGCCAAATCCATGCTGCCGTTCCAAGGCCATGAATTCAATGAGCGTTTTGCATCAGTTGTTTTCTCTTGGGTCAGTGCATGACATGTCGCACTGCGTGAGAGGAGCTGGGATAAGACCCTGTCACTCTATTGTCTTGGCCTCTTCCGAAGAATCTCATTACGAACCTGAAGAGCTCGGCTAATGGAGTTTAAAGTGACAGAGTCTTTTATAGTGCAATAAAACCTTTTAAGATGTACTTCAGGGACTTCTAATTCTCTCAGCAACACAGTAAATATAATGAACGTAAAAATTATCCTTGCAGATGTTGTGGTGTCAGTAACAATAACAAAATCTCAGCACGGCACAGGAGCAAAATAGCATCTGGGATTTTGATTCACTCAATTTAATCACACAGTGTTTGAGCATTTACGGTTTTACCGTTTTTGTTTATTGATTTACAGTATTTTAATAAGATTACTGTGAAAACATATATGCTGAACTGGTACTTATATGGGACATATACCAATGCCCATCACTTCCCTCATTGCTTTCTACAGAGTGCTAATTTGCAGCCCTCTGGAGCTCACAGGAAGATTTAACATTAAACAGCCTGCTGCCTGGTATGAGGGGAAGGAGATGACTAATAACTATTTCCCAAGCCCATCAAAAGACCATGAAGCCTTCTAAGACTTTGCAATAAGGGAAAATAAAAAATACAGAATGAAGCCATTTATATTTCTGCTGATTTAAAACCGAGTGGGGAAGTATTAGCAAAGCAACATGCTGATCTATCGGTCACTGCTCAGGCAATTTCCAAAGCATTCTGAGAATAAAGTCATTTGTTGCTTTGTGGCCTACACAAAAGTGCCAGTAGTTTCAAATTTGTGAGCGAGAGGCCACAGGGAAGCAACTCTTCCCATATCCATGCACTTGAGCACACACACGCATGCAGCGAGGGATTTGTCACGTGTAAGTTTTGCCATCTAAAAGTTAAGTATCTCAGTTGGGGAGCAGTTCACACATCAGTGACTTCCATGTCAGGTGGCGATTCACACTGCCTACTAAAATGCCACCCAAATCTCATATAAAGACACCCCTGCCTCTCTCTCCTGTTCTCTCCCACTGGCTCTAGCAGGAGCCCAGCCATTGCCTGAGGCTATTCTTCACTTTTGGATGGCTGAAGTCGTGGGAAATGAATCCCAGCTTTGGGTAGTAAAGAGGCAAAAAGCTGAGCAGATATGAAGAGTGAACTACTCTATAGACTTTTCTGCAGATGTACTCTCTCCACTTGGTGATAAGGGTACCTGGGGAAAGTGGTGCAGGTATCCATTTTCTGCAAGTGAAGAGAAGATCTGGCCTCAGGAGACGTCATGATGCTGCCTCCCCGTTTGGTAACTCAGGGTTTCCCACAGGATATACGAAATAAGTACTCAGGCTGGTCAGTGGCCCTGCGCGGTGGAAGACACCGCTGCCAGGGCTGTGCTCACCACCAGCACCACTGCTGTTCCCAGTGCCTGTCAGGAACAACTCTTGTGAATGATTGCATTAAAGACAGGAGGAAAAAAGGCTGCTGGGAAGACTATTTAATTTCTGAACACATGCAAACGACTGTTTGTCAACTTCACCCATGGGAGTAGTTTTTCCACCTGGAGTCTCAGATATCTCTTTGTCTTAAAAAAGACACTGTGAAAGCTAAGGTTTTCAAGAAGACTTGCCAGCCCTTGCTCCGTGATCCAGATTCCAGAGCACAGCGAGCCCTGTCCTCTCAGCGGCTCCCATCACACAAGCCATGCAACCCCCTCCTGACAGCAATGGTAAGGCTGATTCCCAGGAGCTGTCAGTCGCTGTAACTCCATGGCAAGTACAGGGATTGCTGCCAGCTTGGCAAGCTGTCAGATTAACACGGTGCTTGGTAAAGGCAGGGAACACACTGGTGCAAAGAAAGACTTTGGCATTAATTTTTGAGCAAGAGATATGTTTAGTTAGAGTGAATGGTCATTCCTTACATCACCGTATTACTGGAAACATTTGCTTGCTTCCTTCCAACATGCTTGACCAGGTAGCAGCTCTGGGTCAGACTTTCGCTTATATACTGTTGTCCTTTACATCTTCCAGGTGACCCAGAAGGTATTACCATGGCAGGCTGAAATTTCCCTGCCACTGCTTGATCCGATACTCCTTCAGCTGTGCAGGGGCATGAGGCATAACCTCTCTCCTCTTTGTAATGGTTAATGCTCACTTTTGTGCTCTAACGTCTCTGGCCACAGAGTTTGGCTTATGTGGTTGGAGATATTAGACAAAATCAAGGTTCCTTTCTCTGCAATGCATACGTATTTGGAGTAGCATTTTTTTTCTTGTGCTGGTTCAGAACAGTCAACAGCAGTAGTAAAGTGGTTTTTTATCCTTCCCGGGTTAAATCTGTATGCTTTCTTTAGTTTCCACTTTCTAAGAAAGGTTTGCTAGCAATATCAGCTGATCCAGTTTGGCATCGCTTGATGAATGAAGAACATTATTATTAATATCCCAACTGCCAGAGAAGCAGAATATAACTTTGTATCCTCTTCTCTGGGGTTTTAATCCATTCAGACGGGAACTCTTTACTCGATAATTCAGTAACATCAGACTTTTCACTTTAGAGGCAGGGATTCACTCTCACATTATATTTCTTTCTGTCATATAACAAACAACAGTTCATTTGTATGCTTCTCTGGGTAGGTAACATAACTAAACAACCACTTTGGTGAGAAGAGAAAGCAGGCATCTCAAGGAAGACAAGAAATTGGGGATTATTTAGATATTTATCATTCATTTTTTTCTATTTAAAAATGTCAATTCCTTTACTGTAAAAAGGGAAACAAAAGGAAATGTCAGCTATTACTATGAACAAAACATAGTTTACTTCAACCATGAGTTTCACCATTATTTGTTAGTCAGAACATCCCATGAACAATAAATTTTGGTATCTACTGACATTAGCAATAAAGGCCACCCCAGGCAGTGCATTTATTTCAGTCAAGCATTACGTATTCTTAAGCTGCCGAACATGAGATCTGTCAGAAACAGTAGCTGGGACATTAATGACAGCTACATACTGATATGTCACAATAAGTTTCTCAAGAAAAAATTTTAAATATATTTCAAAATCATTGAAATCGTTACTATGCTGAGTGGGCATTGCATTTTCCTATAATGTTCTATATTGAAACCTCTTACAATTCAGCAAAGGAAATGGATTGCTGGATGCAAACAGCTGGGTCCTTTTTATTAAAAAAAAAAAAAAATACTCCTGAGGAGTTTGATCCCTGAAAGAGAATTACTTTTTATAATATATATACTTGTAACAAAACACTGTTGCTTTTTTTTTTTTTTGGTATTATATAAACAAATATTTAGCCCTCTGCATACCATTTCTAAATACATACTTGCTTTGATGTCTCAGTGCTGAGACCTAAATTTTTTGCTGATTCATACCCTGTCAAATCAATGCAGCAATTGCATGTAAACTATTACATTTCAAAGCCTTGTCTATCCCAGTCTTGCAAACTCAGCTCTATGTTAACGTAAGAAAATTATATTGTACCCTGGATAGTCTCTTACTTATTCTAAACTATCTCACCCATAGTCCCCAAGGCTGGGGACACGTTCCCGCTCACCATTGTGCTCCTTGTGGTGGAACTGTGATCTGGAGAGTTCTTCTAAGGGCACTTCACCATAGAATTTTTTTTAATTTTCATGTTCTTTTTTTAGCTGATAAGGGGAATTGGTGTTGATTTCTTCAGTGTTTTAATCCAGCAATCTTTTAAAAACAGAATTTGAGAGTTAAGTGTCATGTAGTAACAGCTCGGGTGAGCCATTCACGATCAACCCACCATCCCCAACATCTCCATGAAGGAGCCTGCGAAACACCAGCCTCCAGAGTGCTGCACAAGGACGGGGCTGGGGTGTACTGAGCAGCTCTTACGACCCAGCACAGCTCAGCACTGGGCGATCTGTGGGATATTAATTCATATCAATGGAAGGAAGACGCATCAACAGATTCAGGAGAACAGTCTCAGGAAGTACTAGATCTGACTTTTTAAGCCTCCTTGGTGAAGCTACACAATTGTCACTCACAGCCTGATATGGTAGGAGAACCCCTACTTATTTTGTTTTCATTGGGGCATAATTGTCGTCACTTTTTGATGATAATTCCTTGAAAAGCCATTTACATCTCACAGGGCCGAAGGAAGAGGTTTTATATAATAGCTATAGTTGGCCAAGTCACATCAGAAGATGCAAAGAAAGTGCTGATTCTTCAAAAGCAATGTTTGGCACGGGAATACATCAAGCTCCAATTAAATTTCACTGGGAGGGGTTTCTTAGCTCCAGGAGGATACTTCTTCCCTCTGTTAGAGCTGTTCCAGACTGTATGTAAAATTAAATATTCATTGTGTGAGAGACACAGAACTACAGCAACTCATAGATAGGGGGAGAGGCTGCCCCCAAAGCCCAGTGGCTAGAGCAGTCATTTTGGATGTTGGATGCCTTAATCCCAGAGGCCAGCTCCAGCTCTGTCAGAGAGTTTACTGCAGACGTCACACGTAAGGGAAAGTGCTTGTTGTATACTGTACAGTACACTTCAGAAGATTTTGTTTCCTCCCTCAACATGTCACTCTAATATTCCACCTTAACCTAAATCCAGCACAAAGCTACTCATCTCTTTTAATGGTGTGTGGCACTTTGGGGGCAGTTAGCTTAAAAATCAATTAAAATTATTTTTTGTAGGACTTCTGTAGAGAAAGTATACCATCTACATATATTTTTAGACAAATGCTGACATTTGGTTCAACTATTTAATCATGATATGGATGGGTTTTAGAATCATAATATATTGATGTGGAAAACAGAGGTGGTCACTGTGAAATACATTTCATTTACTATCTGAAAACCACTCGCATATTCTTAGGGACTCTGTGTTATTGACAAATTTATAAATAGCTGTCATTTTAACATACCAGGTTAGAAAAACCACTATTGCTATTATTACACACATTTATAATGTTTCTGGGGAGCATAATTGGCCCATCAGGATAATTATGACTCTCATTTTTCCTTCTCCTGGTTGCCTGCAGTAACTGGTGGGTTGTTTCACTGGGTTTTTTGGTTTATTTCAGAAAGCAATGAAACAGTTAAATAACACTGCTGGACCCCAACATGAAGCAGAAATGAGCCATTACCAGTGACCAAAGGATGAGGGGTTGGGGGGAAGGACCAGCCTCCTTCCAGCAGCAGAAGAAAAGGCGTCATTCCTTCCACTCCTCATGCAAATTCAGGTCTATCCGGAAATATTCCTGTGCACACGTGGTGGAAGGAAATTGGACAGAAGTTGTGAAAGCAGGTGGAGGAGCCACCACTGAGCCTGGCAAAGCCTCTGGGCTGAGGTCGGGTGCACTGATACCACTTTCCAGCCCTGGCAGCGATCAGGGTGCTGCTAAACTCCCTTTTCCTCATTACCCAAGTGTCATCTCAAACTTCTCACTTAAATGGTTAACTTCCTTCAAGTCTTTGCTTAAAGAGTTGGTTCACTCTAATTAGATGAATCTTTTTTTATGTATGAAAGATGTCTATTCACACATATACACCCATCCCTACTCAAAGATGTGTAAAGCCTGGAGAAGAGGAGGCTGAGGGGAGACCTTATCACCCTCTACAACTACCTGACAGGAGGTTGTAGCGAGGTGGGCGTTGGTCTCTTCTCCCAAGTAGCAAGTGATAGGACGAGAGGCAATGGACTCAAGTTGTGCCAGGGGAGGTTTAGATTAGATATTAGGAAGACGGGTAGACGAGGTGCTTAGGGACATGGTTTAGTAGTGGACAGGTACGGTTGCACTTGATGACCTTAAAGGTCTTTTCCAACCAAATGATTCTATGATTCTATGATTCTATATACAAATATATATACATGCATCTATATAGCCATGTTTAAACATTTACACAATTAAAATAAATTCACACACATACATAGCCTCTTGCTATCAGCTGAAAGAGTGAAAAAAAGAGAGGAGGGAAGAAAGAGAATGAGAGAGAGAAAGAGGGAGAAATTAAGGGAAGGCAGACAGGCAGGCTGGCAGTGAAGGAAGGCAGGGAGGAGAGAAGGACAGAAGCGAAATAGGAGACACAAAACACACTGGTCCTGTATTTTGTCTCTGAACTGTCTGGCACCAGGCATTTGCACAGAAAAACACATGCTCCCTGAAGCACCTGAACATGAGACCATATGAGCCTTTTCTTCAACAGATAATAATCTAATCTCTAATTTTTAAACACATGGTTTAATTTCCACAGCACTTGACAAAATAGCCTTTGACATGTTTTGCTGTCCTTAGTATACAAACTCTACATATTCTCAACATGACTATAAATGGGAAATCCTTTTTTTTTTAACTGAAAGCATGAAACCAGAAGAAATCTTTGCATGTGAAATACCATAAATTATCGTGTTTTAGTATCTTGAAAAAAAGCCACCAAAGACTAAAGAAGAAGGAAAATTTTATATAAATGTGGTTTATATATATGCATTTTATATATACGCAATATATAAACGTAAGTGATATCGGACTGTAGCCTGAAGTAGACAAGTTTCATATATTTTGTAAGGGAATTGTGATATATGTGGCATAGGTATACGTAGAAACCTTAAAAGGATAGAGTAAGAGGTAAAGTGCTAAATCTCTGAGCTATGTAACAAGTCATTCCAGGGCCTTAGTAACCGCCAAAGAACTATTTGGGAACACTCGAAGGAATAACAAAGATAGGACCAGAGACGTCTCTGTCTTCACCAGGAATTTGGTGTCAACAGGAAGACACAGTAACTATGGGAAAGGTAATTCCGGCAAGGGGAGATGACGACCACCGACCCAATTCAAGGCCAAGAGGACTACCCCCCCACTCTCCTTGAACATGCACAGTGAATTAAAATCACACTATAGCTTTAAATCTAAGCGGAGAAGATATAGGCCAATGGAAAAAGAAAATGATAAGGTAGTTTAATGAATATGTATTAGATAGGTGTATACAAAGTAACAGTATGTATAAATTACTGTAGAAACTTTTTGTGGGGGTGCTAGCTTTGTGGAATTACCACCTAGTACCCATCTCTGCGCAGAAATGCAATAAAGCAATATCTCTCCTGAGTGTGTGAGAATTGGTTGATTGCACACCGGGTAAAGAATCCGCTTTTCAGACAACATAAGTGGTGTCTTGAATCTCAGAAGGCTCCATATAGTTCACACAACACACCTTGCAGCCTGTGTACCTCAGAGGAATTAAAACGTATTCCACTCCATGAAACAGAATAGGGAGTTGCAGACAACATTATTATTCAGTCAAGCAGGGACCTTTTCTTTGGGAGGCACTAAAAAAACCCAATAATGAGCAATATGATTTTACTCTTCTCAACATGGTATTAAACAGACCAAAATATACAAAGTGATAGACTAAAAAATTTTTTTTAAAAAAAGAAACTTTGTTCTAAAGTTGCTAGAGTTCACATGCACACAACCAACACAAGCAATGCAGCAGAAAGTCAAATCACTTAAGAGTACTGGTATTATGCTCTTTCACCCCCAGGTCATCACATAACCATCACTTATGAGTATCGCTTCCAACAGACTACACACTGCTCCACATAAATCTCTGCACAACTTAGTGCTGTCTGCAGCTGAGGAAAGGTGCAAATGGTACAATTTTGGGAGGACATAAGCTAATTCACAGAAAGAAACAGCCTCCATTGTCATGCTCATTTGTCCATACCCCTCATATACTTGCAGAACGATAAATGTACTTACAAAAGAAAATCTCCAGTGACATTTTCCATACTTTTTTGCTTATTAATGACTTTGAAAAAAGTACCTACTATCCATAAAAAAATAATTTAAATGCATGTTGCACATTAACACATCCCGAATATACTTAGAATATTCCAGTCTGACAATTTTTGTGTAATGGCTCCATATTTTTAAGATATATTAATCAATAAAGAAAGGTGAACAGATAAAATAGTTTCAGGGAGAGAGCCACATTTCAAATCCCTTTTCTAGTAGAAAATCATGAATAGAAATGAAAATTGCATGAAAAATTCAAAGGCCCTGGAAGCTAGACTTGCCTGGAATTTCACACAGTCAAGCTTTAAAGAAGCAGAAATCCTGTCCTGTTTTGGACATATTTTAACCCTTCAGTAGAGAGTTGTTATCAGCACATGGTAGTAGAAAAGGTATCCTACAAAGGAAAAGTAAACCCCTACCTATTATCTATTTCCCTTATAATGTAATACAACTGTGTTGTGGAAGATACTAAAAATGTCATATATCAGCTTATATACTATTACAAGAGGGGAAGTGAGGAAGACTCCCTCGTGAGTTGCTCAAGAATTTTCTTATGCCTCTTGCCTTCCAGTCTAAGCTCTGTGGATTTATTCTGGACTAAAAGACTGCCAGCTTGTTTGCTCCAATAAAACCAACTCAGGTCCTGGCAGTACTGGAGAACAGTAGGAGATCTTAAGCTAAAGGACAAGCGGACAATCTAGAGGGAACAAAACACTACTGACATTTTGTGGAATCTCATTAAAAAAAGAGGTTTTTACTTCTCCTCTAGACAGGCTTTAATAAATTCGGTGTCAGTAGGAAGCATGTGCCATCTCTCCTACTGTTTAAGTAGTTATACAGAGCTATTAAGGTGTTAGATACTTCAGCATTTGGAGAAAAAAAGTTGGGTTGTTTATTTTCATTGTGAAGAATCACTGGAAGGAAAGGAGTGTGAGGTATCACTTACTATCTTGGCCGAGATGGCTAACTAACAGATTGGCTCAGTGTAGGAGAGGTGAAAAATACACTGAATTACTTGCTCAAGCTGAAGAAGGAAGCCATCATGAGAGCAAGACACTGATCCTGGACTTTGCTGTGTAGTGATCTAATCCTCCATCTTCACTGCTTCATAAAAAACTTTGCATCTTCTGTGGTGCTGAAAATGAATGAGTTTACTCCTAAAATTTTGCATTTCTTATATAGCTTTCTTACTTCACCAGAAGTCTAGATATGATGGTTTAACCTTGGGGGAAATGCTGAGCGCTCTGTTACTGCATAATGAGTTGATACGAAATAATCTCAGTGCCAGCTATAAACTTGTTGCCTGGCTGAAGGAAGGAAAGGAAAACAGATCTTTGGTCTCTGGTGCTGGACTGCCATCCAAGAGACACGCATTGAAATGCCAGATATTTCTATGGTCTTTGCGATTTCTGGCAAGCCAGGTAATTCCTCTGTATCTTAGTCATTCATCTGCTAAATGGAAATCTGTTTAAAGTGTGCTCATGTGAAGATGAAGACCATCTCTTTCTTCCACATTCAGATTGCCTAAATTTTATCTACATCCATTCACCCATCTGTCCTGTGTTCCCTATTGGCAACTGATGCCAAGCCCATGGGATGCACCAGGCTCACCATTAGAAGTAAGGCTGTCTGTAGCGAGCAGCATGCCTGACACAGTGGACTTATTAGTACATCTTGAGCTGCTACTCGTCTATTTCACTACACACAAAAAATAGAATTTCAGTTTTACACAGCTGTGTCGCAAGTATATTCATCGCAGGTATAGATGAAATGTGAAATCTGCCCAGAAAGCGGCCATTTTCTCCTCACAGCAGTGCTCAATTAAACATGGTCCTTTCCCAAAAAATAAGAACATCCCAGTTGTATTTTCTTGAGCCGCCCTCTGTTTCCTCAGTTTCCTTTCTATAACAATGATCAAAATTTTCTGTCAGGGTAATTAGACTAACCTAGTTAGTGGTCAGCACTTTCTTTTCAGTTATTCTGCAAGCTGAAAAATGAGCAGTAGTCAAAATGCAGAGAACTTCATATTCAGGTGGCAGAGGAAGCCAAGCCTGAACATTTCGTGTACATTTAAATGTGCACTCAAGCAGTGACATGGAAATCAGTAAAACAGCTACTAATGATCTGGTTCCATTAACAAATGCTCATTTGGATGGTAAGTGACCTGAGACAGAGAGGAAATGCAATTTTGGCTGCCAATACAATAAAAAATGGCTGCTATTAGTGCTATATAGGGGTTATAATCAATTATACCTTTTATTGGCTCAATTCAGCTGCACTGCAACCAATTAAACCTCTGTTTTGAATAAAGAAGGGAGTACAGTGGGTTTTACAAAACCACCTCATGTACAGTTCCTTTAGCTTATGTTATTAATATCACCTTGGTTACTGGGTTGATGAAACTTATTCCTGACATAATGTTTTTAGCTTTTGCCTTATTAGCCTCAAGTTTTCCAAAACACTTTTACCAGGAAAGGAAGTATCTCTCTTCTGGACATCAAATTAAACTTAGTTCACATAACACAACACAATCACTCTGGCCAATGACTAGAACATAACCTGATTCTGCCACCCTACTTTATGCTGAATAGGAATTCATTCTACTGCTGCCTACAAATGCTTACAAATATCTATTACATTTATTATGCTTTAAAACTTATTTTTTCAGTAGCTTCTATTAACGAAAAAGTTTAAGCCCATTATGCTACATGCTGCAGAAATTCATAGAAAACTATCCGTTTCCCCAAAGAGCTTTGAGTCTTAAAGAAAAGTGACGATACAGAAGGTTAATATCTCTATCACAGCAGTACCAATTTGTCCTTTTTGGACATTAGTCTTAAATAGGACAGATTCTGCCCATTGAATAATCCCCTTGAAATCAGCTGAAATCACTAAGTCAAGACAAAGCATACTTGGCCCCAAGTTTAAACAAGCAAAAGTTTACAAATAACCTTTAATTCACAGCCCTCATCTATTCTTCAGATCTCACTGACACACTTAAAAACAGAGTCTGATTTTAAGCAAAGACTGAATTCTCTGTTTCTAGCTGGTTTTGGAACTGGATCAGTCCTGACCTCTATGCTTTGCGATCACACACAAAGATGTGGCTATTTTATTTGTGTCTTTTTCAGAAGCCTTTTTATAACTGGAGCCCAAAGGAACTGTTGATTGTAGTTAGAAAATAACTTGAGTAGCATGCCTAATGACTATGGGATGGGCAACTGAGGAGCATGCGGTTGAAGTTGGAGTGGACTGTGTTGGGAGGATCAAGAAAGATGGGTGAAAACAGAGGAATTCAGAAGCAGAGAAGTGGGTCTGGAGATGGGAGAACAGCAAGCACAGGAAAACCAGTAAGGAGGTTTAATCATAGGCCTCAGACGAAGACATGTAGTTGAGGCTGAGTGAATTTGCAAGCAAATCAGAGGACCTTTCTCTCCCATGATCTTCTCACTTGAACTTTTGAAGGAATGAGTAGTTTAGAAGCACAAGTGAGTGGAGTGAAAGCACGAGGAGGCAGTGGGACTAAGACCAGGTCACCTCGAAGGCCTGTCCTTGTAGGTCCATCCGTCTTGATGAGAGTGCGAAGGCCAATGCAGCACTCTGCTTTTCACTGATATTAAATCAGCGCATGCTTTATCAGGTCACATTGAATGTACAAAGACTTTGAATGGTAAAGCTTTTAATGAGTGCCCCAACATAGTGCATTAAGGAGCACCAAGAAGAAACAACAGTTCTGCATCACCTGCACACACCCAGGAGCTTCAACAGGCTTTAGACCAAACCTTTGGGAGGAGCCATTGTTTATTCTTAATGTCATCAACTAGCCGACAAGTCAAGGTGTTTTCACCTCTCCCTTTTACTAGTAACGGTACTTCCATATTAAATATTTTATTCAAGACTGATTCCTGGAAGGACCCCACACTCCAGCACTTGGGGAGATTACCATCTGAATGGCTCGCTAGAGTCCCAGTTTGAAGAATGCTTAGCTATAGTGAAAAGGTTGCACATTCGTAGTTACCCTCACTGGGCTAAATTTCCATCTACAATATTATTCCCACACATATTTGTCATGGTTTCTATGGATTGGGAGTCAGTCACTCAAAAATAAAATATCCATTAAAATATTTTCCTACCCCGTAACTCCTTCTGGCTAAGCAAGCACAAGCTAAAAGAGTCAAGCTACATTTTTATCCTGAGCATAATTTGATTTTCAGTACTCACCACTAATGAAATATCTAAAAGTGATTTATTGGAACATACCAGCTATATTTAAGCAGCAGCCAAAACAATTACATTTAATTAAAATTAAGGTCAAAGAAACACAACAAACTAATGTGACACTTCAGACATCAGCCTGGAACAGACGTTATGTTTGTTGATTATCAATTAGGTACAGTAAACACAAATGTGTTCAGCAGGCAATTCTCAGCGAAACCAGTTCAGGCAAGCAAACAAGTGCTGTGCCTGAAAATTTTCTCACTTTCTCTGGATCCAAATCATCCTGCAGACTGTGCTGTTCTTTGTATCCTTAACCTACTTCAGTGATTTATTCTTTTTCCTTGAGGAAAAAGTATTCTGCCAGAAGCTCTCACTGGAGAACCACAGAAATGCAAAACTGTGGGGGAAGGGGTTTAGTTTTTGTTGTGTTGTTTCATCTCTTCACCTTGAATGCACAAAAAGCCTTCTTGTCACAAGCCTTAGGCTAATCGGGCTGTGAGAGGTATTTGAGCATCTTCTACATGGCTGCATATCAGCAAGCTTGGAAAAAGGGTTTACTATGAAACGGTTAGTTGCTTAGCCTTTTCTGTAGCAAAGATTACACAACTGTGATTTTCTCTGTGTTTGTTTTCAGCATAAGCATTGCTTATAAAGGTATCTTTTAAAACTGGGCATCTTCATGCTGTATATTTATTTAATGAGACAAATACCTTAAGGCTTGATGGTAGTTTTCGCCTAAACTCCTTGATGATCAGAAGGAAACTCTACATGTCCCCTGACAATGGGGATTCAGTCATGTCCAAAATTCCTTCAAGTCCCTCACGTCTGAAGTCAAGACGGTGGTCTGACAGTGGTGTAAATGGATGCAGGATCTGGCCTTCAGTCTCCCTGGATGTTTTGTTTCCCACAGCTCTAAACAAAGCAACAAGCAGAAGCCCTGCCAAATATATCTTTTGTTTCCCACTTGTAAAAATAACTGTGGAAATAATACAGAAATAAGTTCTCCTATAGCCTCTGCCTGTCAGGCAGGGACACATCCACATTGCCCAGCGAAGCACACTGCAGAGACCCTCAAGCTCAGGTTAGGTTGTTTGGGTGCATACACACACTACAGTGTGCACGCTGTATGGAAATACTAGCTGGTGTGCCAAGACCATTGCTCCTACTCAGCCAAAACCTGCCCCCCAGCTCACCGATTCCCACTGTAACTTCCAGCCCAGGTGCAACGGCGTTCATTCAGTGCGAGTACAAGTGATGCTGTTCTGGGGATCTCTGTGCAGCCAACGGACACCCACACAGCACCAGCACAGTGGATTTCTGATCTCCACTGGTGATGCCTCAGTCTAAATAGCAATGTGGGAATTTCTGCTCTGAAGCCTCAGACTTTTAGGGACGCTGCATGAGGCTCGCAGGCAAACACAAATGGAAAACTCAAGCTTAGCAGCAGAGCACAGGGGAAACGATGACTTATCCCTTTTGTACATTCATTGGAACAACACATCTTTGGGGACATGCCAGACCCAATCTGAATACAAATCAGAAAGTATTAGCATAGCAGCTGGGGCTACAGACAGCCAAGTTAAAGTGCAACAGGGTCACTGCCGAGGCTGCTGGAAACCAAACGTAGTGACTGTGTGGGGGGAAGTCATCAACACAGCAGGAAAAGCAAAGGCAGAGACAAAATTACCCTGACTGGGGAGGAACTGGGGCAATGTTTCTGTAGTGGTGACTTTTTAGCTCTTCCTGTAAGAAAAAGATACTAAAGGACTTAAGTGGGTTTCACAAAAACAGCAGTCCTTACTTACCAGCAGTGCAATGATCAGACTTTTTCTTGAACACTTCCTGACATAGTCCTTGCTTATCCTCATCAAGGCAAAATATCATGATGGAATAAATCCTGATCCAATGATAAAATTACTCCAGCCTTCAGCTAGGACAGGCTTACCCTCTTCTGCTTTATTCTGAAGATGGAAGAAAGCTGATCATCTCTGCAGGCAGATCTGGACTGGACTTTGGTCCTTCAGGCTACTTTGTGTGTTGCCATGTAGCTCTCAAAAGTGTCAAAGACGGTGGTGACTAAGAGATGATACAAGTGTACGTTATGCTGAGTCTGGTGGGATTTGGACTATGTATGTCTCCTTTCAGCAGACCAGCCTGATTCACTCCTCCAAGCTATCATCCACAATGTTTCAAAGACTCCTTGTGCTGCTCAAATGTCCAAGGAAAAAAGACGACAGATCAGAGAGTCCGAAGGGGATCTCTAGAGATCATCTGGCCCAACCCTGCTCAAAGCAGGGCCAGTTTCAAAGTTACATTGGTTTTTGCAGGTCTGTGTCCAGCTGAGTCTTGACCACCTCTGAGGATGGAGGCTCCACAGCCTCTCTGGACCCATTCCAGTTTCTGACCTCCCTTGCTATTAAATATGTTTTCCTTATATCGAGTCACGTTTCCTGTGTTGCAATTGTGTTTGTTGCCTCTCATCACCCAATACCTCTCATTAAATATTTGCAGAAAGCTACTGGGTCCGCCCAAAGCCAACGCTACTCCAGGCTGACCAAGCCCAGCTCCTCCAGCCTCTCCTTACAGGGCAAGCACTCCAGTCCCACCATCTTGGGGACCTCCCCTGAACTCCCTCCAGCTCACCAATGTCTTTCCTGCACTGCAGACCTGAAACTGGGCACAGGTGTGATCACAGAAGTGCCAAAAAGAGGGGAGGAATCATTTGCCTTGACTTGCTAGTGCTAGGGCTTTCAGCTTGGGGAGGAGGACCATGACTGAGTTTTACAAACTCTCAAAGACAGTGGGTAAGTTGAATGAAGAACAGTTGTTTATCAAATACTGCAATGCAAGAGGCATTTCCTGAAACTAGTTTAAAAACCATCTTTTTAAAACAGTCAAAAGAAAGTATTTCTGCACACAGCAGGTAGTGAATTTGTGAAATAATTTACTGCCACAGGAGGCTGAGGAGACAGCATCAGCAGGCTTTACAAAGGGATCAGATGAATTCATGAACAGAAGATGGCAAAAGTGCTGGGCAGGGATGTACATACTGCTGCTATTCCAGCTGCAACACTTGTGGATGCTGGGAAGCACGAAGAGACCAGGGAAAGTGGTCGGGCTTGCATGCTGTCCCTGAACAGCCTCTGCTTTGGTCACTGTCGGAGACAGACGGACCTCTGGTCACTTCTTGTTCTTTTGTTCAGCTGAGCCCTGTGGGAGGCTACCGAGCTGATGCTTATTAAATAAAACAGACACAGGGACAGTAACTCAGTTCTCTTACATGAGAGATCGATCTTGTCATGCTGCGAATCATCAGAAGTTACGACAAACTGTATCCAAAATTGTTGTCCTGTAGAAGTTACACAAATTTTTCAGGGGTCTGACAGCCCTGCAGGACGTGGTCCTAGTGGCAGGGATGGTAAATCAGGTATATCCAATTGTCTGTCATCTCCAAAAAACTAAACAGAAATCACTAGCATAAGAATTGAAAACTAACTGAAATAGCTCAAAATATCAAGCTATGAGATACACATTCAAATGTGCAGACCCAAGGGGGTATTACACAGAAAGTTTTGATAACATTTTTCTTGTTTAGGTATACTTTCCTTTTGTTTTCTGTTACCAAACAATTCCAAAGCCTTTTTTTTTTATCAAAATCATTAAAATGTGTGTCATGGTGTTTATGAATGGCATGTTTGCAACCCTATCTATGGGTTTAAAAAAAAAAAATTAAAATTCCCCCTCCAAAAAAACTCAAAAAACGTATTCTGTTACCATTAAACAAAAAAAGGATTGCGTTTTTTTCATTTATTCACTGCTGTTAAAGTAATTGCTTGTTCTTTGAATAGGTGGTCAAGTGTTTACCCTTCATTTGCAAACTTCAGACATTTTAGGATTTAGGCTATATATATAAAAGCAGAGGGAACTGAAATAGTAAAAAAGTCCATACGGGATAGAAGAATGTGAAAGTTTCCTCTTCACTAATTATTCCTACAGAAAGAAACATGGAGAAAAACTTTGTTAGGTAGATTCAAACAAATTTTTTTCAGTAAGCAAAATCTGAGAATGTTCTGGAAGAGCAAATCTTTCTCTAATAGCAATGCACAGCTCCACTTCCATGATATATCACTCCTTTTTATAAAGGAGAATGTTAAAATATGTCAAGAAGAAGAAAAATAAACCTTCAACACAACATCAAAGTGGAAGAAAGTAAGTTGAAGTTTCCCTCCGAGAAAGACACTAGCTTAGGAATTATAAAAATGTAAATTTTCGGATTCCCCTTCCCCGTTAAGATAGTGAATGCATTTCAGTGTGGTTATAAAATAACTTACTGGAAGCAAAACCATGATTTGTGTAGTAGGGCCGATATAACCTAGAAGAAGTTTGCCAGACATAACACCAGGAAGAATTTCCTGGTGTAAGAGCTACTAGTGAAACTGTGCTTTCTGGTATAGCTTAAAGCCTATATCTAAACATGAGCAAGGCCATGGTTTTTTGCTAGTTCCAATAAATCTGGGAAAAAATTTTTGCTTTCATTAAAGAAAAGAAAAAAAACCCCAAATCATGAGCAAATTAAAAATAGCTTTTGCTTTCATTAAAAAAAAAAAAAGGAAGAAGAACCAACAAATTAAAACCACCAGATGCTAACCAAGGTTGTTATGCTCAGAAAAATTTTTATTACAACTGTATCTAGTTTTCGTTCATCTCCTTCCAGGCACCATGATGAAAGTAAAGATGATCACAACAATTATGTTAACAAGTATTAAGAAATTACCGCTTATGCTGTAGGAAGTGACCACTGTTCTGCATTTCAGCTCACCCTGACAGTAAAAAAGTTAGCTTAAACCACCTATTTAGATTCTAATTTGTGCTGACCACTGCAGAAGTGGTTTAAACTCCCTCACTCAGCCAAAGCCAGCTCAGAGCAGGCATCTGAGCAGTTACCATGAGTCAGATTGAGAAATACTATAAAAATCGCTTGCAATTGTGCAAACATAAGTAAAAAACTGGACTGAGAATTAAAAAGAAGGTGGAATTGCAACCCATAAGGATGAAAGAAATGAGAAATCAACACAAAGTCGCAGTTCTGCAGGGCAGATGGGATGGCCTGTGAAGGCTGCAGTTCTGACAGTGCTTTGTGACCATCAATTACATGCTGTTGTGTGGAGCTCTTAGTACTGTCTTATCTATTGACTAAACACCCTTCTCCAAAGAAAATGAGCCATCAGTTTGAGAAATTTTCCTAGTTATAGCTGTGTCAGCCTGCTTAAACTGACCTTTAGAGGATTCGCATGAGAATAAAGGACATCTTATTATTCAGCATGCATTTTTGTGAGGCCAAACCAGGAACTGCCTATCTTAAACAAAGCACAAGATTTCCTCCTAAGAGAATTTCTGAGGATTTACAATTAATCATGCTCTTGAGTAGTTTCTAATCTGACATCAGAAAACACTTGGGAGAAAATTAATCCCTGAGGCAACTTCATTTTTGTACAATAGGGAAAATTTGGCCAATTTGAGTATGTTTCTACTGGCCATGCAGGGGTGGAGAGAGTAATTTGGTAAACGGAAGGGAAGCTGTGGGTTTTTTTAAAGTAGAGAGTGATTGTTGTGTACCTAGGCCAAGTAGTCTTAAAATGTGGGTTGTTATAACAATGTTTGTAATATCAAAACAACATTAGTAAGCCTTTTATTCTGTAATTTCAAAGTAATTTTCAAAGCTTTATGTGCCAAGTCATAATGGCTGCATGGGGAAAATTAATATCATGTATTCCCAGTTTGCATAAAGGCAAAACAGTTCATGAACATGCTCTGGATTCTTGGAAGGAGAATTTGGGGTACCAGATTCCCACTACAGCACTTGAATAAAGCATGGTAGGAGGCAAAGGGAAAAAAAATGAGACAACATCCAGTAGGGATTTCTACATATAGTGCCTGGCACCGGCAGAGTTATAAAAAAATCATTCTTCACGCAAAGTGACCTCCTGAAAAACTGGCTTTGGTTCACTGAAGATATAAGGACATCCCTCGGCCCGTGTGATTTTGCTTGTCTATTTGAAGAAAAAAACTCTCTTTGGACTGAATTTGACTAGTGGCAGTGAGCCACATGAATCTTGGAACGATAACAAGAGCATAATATGAAGTGATCAGAGAACATTCAAGCATTGCATCCTGAATAGCACCAACTTGATTTTGATTTCAGAGTAAAGGAATGGTGAATGGGAAGGAAGAAAAGGAAACAGGGAAGATAAGACTTCCCATGGGCTGTGTTTGCAGCCCTGATTTCCTCTGGCACTTGTTACACTAAATTTTTTTTTGGGGGGTACTTGTGTTTTTCAGAACCTTATATTGAGACGGAGGTAACTGACACTTGACACAGTTAATTTCCTAATTTTCCCTAAAACTAGGCAACAAGGAAAAAAAAGGGGGGATTGTGTAGGACAGGAAGAGCAAAAAAAGGTAATTACAGCATTGTTTCAGTGTCTTAGGGCATGTACAGTATATCAGCCTTCTTTCGATGGGCAGAGAAACTCACTGTATGTTATTGTAATGAGTAGCAATGAATAATGATAAGACTATGGGAGTCTTCTCTCTGTACAGTACCATTACAGGCATGAGTGGATAAACAGATTTTGATTGAGATAGTCCCTAGTAAATCAGGGCTGAGTTTTTTTCTATGCCATTTGAAATAGCTTCTGAGTCTATTTTTATCCTCACCCCATCATTTTGCAGTTTCTTGTCTTCCATACTTATTACCTTAGTGATTTCGAAATCCAGGAGATTGCTAACTACTTGTGTGTCAGAAACTGTTTCAAGGACCTTCAAATTCACCAGTGGAAGATGGAAAGGAATGAGCAAGATTTTGTCTGACTTCATGCTTCAGTTTCACTGATGACCTATATACTAATAGGAAAACTTATGCCTTTACTAAAGGAGAGAATGTTCTGGAAAAGTTTATGTCAGCTAAAAACCCATCACAGAAAGTGCAAGCTGCTCTCAGTTGCAGATTTGAGGTGACTAACATTTCCTGAAATCAGTGCTTTGGGGAGGGGAGTATCTGGATATTGTCCTCCTGGCAGATGAGAGGTGTCACAGGACAAAAGTCAAAGTGAACATGAGAGGTTGGTTGCAACATATAGGGTGACGAACCCAGAGGAAAGTAGAGAAGCCTCTCTACTTCCTGGACATGTAACATGTGAGATAGATGCTTTACCATGTGTGACATGTTGGCCGCCTTGACCAGAGGTGTCCACACGTGTAGACATTGATGAAGCAAGAGGGGAGACTCATACCTTTCAGCAAGTGGGAGGCTCCTTCCTCATTATCATCTGCTGTCCTAAAGAAACAGATTGAAGATGTATCAACAGGAAAAAAATGGAATAAACTGGTCCCTACAAAGCACCGGAGTCCTAAGGTGGAACTGCCTCCTGTGCCTGAATCAAGGCTGAATCAAAGCTGTCCATACATGCAGCGTACAGTACAGATGAGCCCATAAATGACAGCTCTTGCCTGTCTTGCTACTAGGGCAAGGCAGTAATGTTCTCCTCTTCACATGAATCAGGAGAATAATGCAAAACACAGTCCAGAAAGCCAGGGATGTGCTGAATTTAGAAGACGTTCAGTAAACTTAACTGAGGAAAAACTGAGAGAGGACTTGAGAGCCAGGAAAAGTGTATAAAAAAAAACCCAAAACCTCAGAAAATCTACCAGTGTACTGACACTGATCAAGCACAGTTCAGGACATGTCTTTCAGCTTTAGGTCCGCTTTGAATGAGGAAGTTTGAGGCTGTGATAGTTTCTACTTCTAATGATACATTCACTTAAATACAAAGGTTTCATCAGCAGAATCACATCTCTGAACGTGATGAGTCAGCTGAAAATTGCAATTCAACCTCTACTGCTATTTCAGAGGCAATTCAAACACAGTCTGATGATTCTTAAAAGAAGAAAAGGACATTGATGAGCTGATTATTAGATTTCTTGGGATATCTGTGCATTCAAAAGAAGTAGACTTTCTGAAAAATTTAGGGCACAATTCATCTAACCAAATGTAGAAGTCAGAAATGCACATAGATCTAACCTAGTCATCTAGGTTTCCTTTATAGTCAGAAAAGAGAAATAAGCTCCTTTAAGTCACTACCAACTCACCTGAAACAGACATTTAAAGCAGATGACCAAGCAGTGCCAATTTCTTCTGGAATGACTCCAACTTAAGTGACTAAAATTAAGCAGCATCAATCTTGCCCTTTCTCACCAAATACCTAAAAGAGGTGAATGCTAATTGAGCTTTTGAGGTTTCCCAGCCACTGAAGCTGAGGATCACCAGCCACTGTGCTCTGAAACACTCTTCCTTTCCCAGACTGTGCCTGTCCATAGCAGGTCTCTCCCAGCATCACACCTCTGACATGAACGGTCCCCAGATGCAGAGGCACCATTTCCATGGCAGGACAGTAAAGTATGTTGGTCCCACAAAATGCACTATCTACACATACATCATTTATTAATTAAAGATTTGTTTGAACACCAGCACAGATAACTAACCTATATATAGATTAGGATATAGACCTAAGGATAAGTTGAGGACCGTATTTTTGTGCCAAGGGGCTGTAGTTTCCCTAGAAAGCTTTTCCCAGTACTTATTGTATCTATTGCTCCCTACAAACTGGGACAACTCTGGGATGGGAGTGAGGAAAAGGTTGGAGCCTTTATATATAATTGCACATAGAGACAAGGTATTAAACAACCAGGAGTATTTCCCAATCTCCGCTGAGTTAAAAAAAAACATTAATGTCAGTGGGGATTGCAATATACAAACACTGTACAGAATGGAGGGGGGGCTGCCAGTCATTACTTACTGAGATCAGAGACTGGGCAAACCTTGCCTCTCAGGCACAGAAGAGTCTGACAAGCACAAATAGGGTTATTCTTTTGATTTAACTTTATCAAAATATAAGGAAACATCTCCCTTTTCCTCTCATTTTCCTATCCTATCTTGATCTTCCTATCACCTTGACCACATCACCCTAAAGTCATTCATTTTTTTCTAAGGCAGCACAGTTTCTAGACGGAATTAGGGTGATCACTGAATGCATGGAAATGACTTGCTAAGCATTATATTTTTCAAAATGTCATTTCCTTTTTTTCAGGGGTGAGGAGAAGGGAAATAATGGTGTCTTTTTTATGCCTTTCTCATATTCTCTAGATAAGCATATCCATTCTTTTTATAACATCTGCTTACATGATTTCTACATGTTTTTACATATAATAAAATATTCTAATAGAGGTACTTCACTTCCTTGATTAAAATAAATGAGGATGGACATGATCCTTGAAAACCTGTGGAATAATTGAAACCGAGTTGTCTGGAATAGTGCTTAACATCCAAAACTCCCTCATATTGCCATGCAAAAGTCAACTGATTATTTCTGAGTGATGAATGTTATGCTGTTAGTCTAATAGCTAGCAGTGGCATTGCTCAGCCATAAAGAAGTCGACTGCATCAACAAAATTTAATTGGGGCATCTCAATATACTGGCATTTTCTTGCAGAGCTAGTTAAAATGAATACAGAAACTGCTATGCACAAGGATTGAAGTGTACGTTCTTCACCTGAATCAGAGAAATTCACAGAAAAACTCATTTTACAACAGCACACTGTGATTCTACTTTCTGCTCTTTACTCCAGCAATCATTAGGTGAACAAAAAAGAAAAAAAAAAAAAACTCATTCTTCTTTATTATATGACACTTTGGGACTATTTAACTGACCAAGCCATTGGCTTTACCCTCATGCAAAAATTTTAGACAAGAAAAGAAAGAAACAACAAACCAAAAGGAAAAAAAAATTTCTATAGCCATTTTGTCCAAATTTAATTTCATTAGATACCAAAATTAACCAGTCTGGCATTGTTGATAACAACTGTATTAGCATGCTGTTGTATTCCTAATGTACAGAAGTGCTTTTACCAAAAATAAAAAAAAAGAAAATCCATATTAAAGCATAAAACCCCAGCAATACAAAGCACTAAAAATGTTCTATTTTTATTACTCACATCCTCCCTGGGAGGCAGATTCATTAAGATAAAGGAGAAGCCTAAAATATCCACTGAAATTAAAGTGACCGACAGCCAAAAAAGTAAATAGTGATGTTAAAAAAGGAGAAAATCTAATTCTCTCTCTGTGAGTCAGTGGGAGAAAATGTGTGCACCATGGTTTAAATGGGTAATAGGGCATGTTTCAGAAGTGGCATATGAAATCATTTGTTGAAATGCTGAACTTTACCTTCTCTCATTAAGTTGATTCATTGAGCAGGTAACAAGGGAATAGCTGGTAAGCGCTGACTGCTGTGCAAGCCTCCACACTGTACACATCGATCATTCGAAACTTTGAAGCAAACATGCCTACCTAGCCTTGCCTTTCAGAGCTCATCTCTCTTTCCTCCCACTGTCATGCTAAAATTTTTTTTTTTGCTATCGCAGTTTAGGAAAGCCACTGTCTCCTACCAGAACTATTTCAAGTAGAGATTTGTACAAATAAAGAAAGAGAGAGATCATAGAATCATGGAAAGGCTTGGGTTGGAAGGAGCCTTTAAAGATTATCTAGTCCAACCCCTCTGCCATGGGCAGAGACATCTTTCACTAGCTTAGATTGCTCAAAGCCCCATCCAACCTGACCTTGAACACAATGATGGGGCATCCACAACTTCTGTGGGCAACCTCTTCCAGTGTTTCACCACCCTAATTGTAAAAAATTTCTTCCTTATACCTAATCTAAATCTACTCTCTTTTAGTTTAAAACCATTACCCCTTGTTCTATCACAACAGGCCTTGCTAAAAAGTCTCTCTCCATCTTTCTTATAAGCCCCCTTTAAGTATTGAAAGGCCACAATAAGGTGTCCCTGAAGCCTTCTCTTCTCCAGACTGAAGAACCCCAACTCTCTTAGCCTTTCTTCACAGGAAAGGTGTTCCATTCCTCTGATCATTTCTGTGGCCCTCCTCTGGACCTGCTCCAACAGGTCCATGTCCTTCTTGTACTGGGGACCCTAGAGGTGGACACAGTACTCCAGGTGGGGTCTCACGACAGTGGAGTAGAGGAGCAGAATCACCTCCCTCGACCTGCTGGCCACGCTTCTTTTGATGCAGCCCAGGATACAGTTGGCCTTCTGGGCTGCAAGCGCACATTGCCAGCTCATGTCCAACTTCTCATCCACCAGTACCCCGAAGTCCTTCTTGGCAGGGCTGCTCTCAATCCGTTCATCACCCAGTCTGTACTGATACTGGTGATTGTATTGACCCAGATGCAAGGTCCTGCATCTGGGTCAATACAATCACCAGTATCAGTACAGACTGGGTGATGAACAGATTGAGAGCAGATCCTTGAAGGGACAGACCCACATATCATTGGACACAATGAAAATACTCTCCTGGGCTTCGAGACTCCCAAGCACTTAAAAATAACTTCCTCATCTAGAAACTCTCCCAAGTGGAGTGCAAATCAGGACCTAAATCTGCTTAGTATAACTATTTCTCAGATGGACTTTTTTCAGAAATGGATACTTGGCACTGATTAATCAAAAATAGAGGTGATAAAGATTGGGATATGTTGAGGGTCAGGGGACTATTGATTGTTCTGATTAATACACTGCACTTCCACAGCTTGGAAATGGCATCTCAAAATGAAAGGGTCCTATTCTGCCCTGCTTTTGTGGGCACAATTCCCCACTGAAATCAGTGTCTCAGAGAAAAAGGAGAATCAATGGTCTCAGGCATTAGTGAAGGTCAGAGTGCAAGACATACAGGGCAAATCATTGGCCGTTGTAAATCATGGCCACTCTCTTAACTCGGTGGATCTATTGCACTTTAGTCAGGGTTTTGACCCTGAGAGCAATCTGTATGTTTCCTTCATATCTATTGTTTCCTTATACGATTTTGATTGTTCTTTGGTTTTGCAATCCGTACTGTTCAAAATGGGTTACAGTCAATGTTCTGTTAATTTCTAATATTCACAAATACTTTGAGAATAAATTCTTGATATTTTCTATGCCTTTGAATTAATTTTTTTATGCTGCATAAGTTTATATTTCCTACCTTTCACTGCTCAAAGAATATCTCTGACCTAGAAAGAAGCTGGGAACCTAAAGGAAGGTGTGAGTACTATAATTTCATATTGAAATGTGGAGGATACTCAGCATCCTGTAGATATGCACTTCATTCCTTTATTTCTCTTGGATTTTTCTTTTTCTTCTTTTTGTATTTACTTCCCTTTTTTTTTTTTTTATTTCATATGCTTTATGTCCTAAGAAACTTAACATTTACCTGAATTCTACTATCCAAAATTTAGCATGTTCTCTACACAAAATCATACATTTTTCTCTTTGATATCTCAGATGAAAAGTATTCTTTAATATTTCTCCAAGGACAAAAACTCTTCAAGGAGGAAAATATAGCTCTTAAATGAATATACTTAACTACATTTTTTTTTAAAGTATGAACTTACAAACATACCCTAGGCCTGAACTTAAGCGTAAGTGTAAGGAAAAAAGAAATTCTGTTTGATATGTTCATCCCAAATTTGCAGAATCAGAAAACTGGGATAGATCAGAAAAACTTAATTGCTACTTGACTTGACTTCTGATAATTAGAGATTCAGTTCTGGAGTAAGATGGTTTTTTAAGCAATTCCAGTGCTGTCTTTTAACATGAAGAATGGAGGAAGCCTCCATTAGATATTTCTCAGAAACAAATCCAAATTCTGTCACTGCAACTTCAAAAAGGTTCTGAAAAGCCCGATTACTCGTCTCCACTAAAAGACAGCCGTGGTCCCAAGTAATGCTTATAGTTACCTTTGGAAATCCCAACAAAAACTCCCCTAGCTTCATTATCCATTGCCCCTGTATAAGGAATAGGATAGAGAATGAAATACAAATAGAAGTGGATGGATGAGAGTCTAATTTAATAACTACTCAATATAACTGTCCACTGCCTGATGCATTGCTGCATAATGTGCTATTGATTTAGGGAAAAAAAGATTATATGATAGCTGGGAGTAAGCGCCTGACTCTCTTCCTCACAAGATTTATTGTTTTTGATAATGAGTAAATACTTTTTACGCATGAAAAGCTAGCAAGGCTTTTTCTAACTGTCTTAATTTTGTCAGCTACAAGGACAAGACCCCTTATAACTTCATGGACACTGCACATAAAAAATCTGCATGTACTTCAGTCAGCTAATGAGAGCTCCGAAAAAGTGCAAGTAACTCCAGCAGATACGGGAGGCTGACAGAGGATCCCTTCACATACTTACTTTCTCATGGTACAAATTCTCTGAATTTCAGTAAGCAGCATAGAAGTTTGGGGGCTTCCCTTTGAGTCAGTATTAAATCCTGTGTTAAACAAAACACTAATTTTCTGGCTAGGCCAGGTAGCAGGTACTTCTGGGCTAGGTATTCCTCAAAGGAAAATGTGCTCTGTTTCAGGACTTGTATCTGGTGGTTATGACCGATATCTTTCCTCAGTTCAGCCTTCTAAGGCCTGTCAGGACCAAAAAATCTCATTTATGGCAGTGAGGGGTAACTCATATTTAGAGAGAGATTACGTCTGCCAAAATCCTTCATCTTCGTCTTCACCTTCATGGTCCTATTTGAGGTTCCTCTCTATCTACACTGAAGATCATCCTGGGTAACTTCCTGAGCGATAATATAGCTGAATACAGCATTGCTTTCAGCTCTTTGGGCAATTCTGCAATAAGCTGGCTGGTGAAAAAGTTCCTAATTCACTGTTTTCCCTAAGAAAGATTCCCATTGGGATGGGCCCATCAGATAGAAGACTTTACCATTCTTTATTGCCTTACCCTTTATTTGCTGCCACCTCTTAGGTGATCTTGTCCACCTAAGTAACACGGGTTTAGGTCCTTGGATTTGAAAGGTACTGAGCTATTGATTTTGTCTGCCACAGCATTTGACTGGAAACATTTAGAAGCATATGTCACTGTATTAGCAGATTTCCATCACTGGTTCCTACGTACTTTAACTGGATAGGATGGGTGGGAAGTGGAAAAAGCTGAGATTTATCTTCCATCCCCATGACATTCCAGACACCCACATGGAGCAGTACAACTGTATCCTGAAAGGCGCAGCTCTTAACAGTTGTGTTAAAATTATACCTACAATAATTAGGGAAGTGTACCCACTGCTGGGAAAATGCAAACATGCTTCAACACTTATGCAATGCTTTTCTTTGGAACACAACTTTTACATGCATATATATCTATGTAGATATAGATAGATATAGGTGTAGACGTAGATGTAGATGCAGATGTAGATAGATATATGTATGTACATGTTTAAGAATCAGAATAGGCTGAGTCCCAAATTTCATAAAGCTCAATAACTTTATAAAATATCTTTACTTGTAATTCACTGAAATTGGAAAGCCTGTTGAAATTAATAAGAGGGTACTTAAAAACTGGGTAAAGCAATCTGAGAGCCACTAGCAATTATTCTGGAAAGCTCATGGAGAACAAATGAAGTGGCAAAAGAAAAAGGGAAAAAATGGCTCTTTAAAAAGGGAGAATAGAAGAGGATGTGATAGTCACAGCTCAACATCTTAACTTGAATTCCTGGAAAAGCACTGAAAAAAAAAACCCAATCTGTAAGCATCAAGAAGATAATAAAATACCAAGCAGCAGCTCCACACAAATCAGTCAAAATCAATTTGATTTCCTTCTGTCATAGAACGGCAGATCCAGTGAATAGAGACAAAGAGTTGATATTCTGTTCCAACTTTGGTAAGGCTTTTGCCACTGTTTCAGATTGAAGTTCTGAGGTAACCTGAGGAAATATGGACAAATAAAAATACTAGAGAAATTAAAAGTTTCTTGTATATGATAATCAGAGAGTAGCTCTCAATTATTTACTATCAAAATGGAAAGATACAATGCGATAATTAGGGTCTGCAAGCAGTAATATTAAATATTTTCATTGTGACTTGGATGACTACCAATTTGGGGAGGACCGTGCAGACAGGATGAGAATCCATGGTGATCTTGAGATTTTGGAGGTATGATCTAAGTCAAATGGGGGGCAATTCAATGTGATAAATACAAAATTCTACTCTTAACTAAAAATAATCACCTCCACAAACATGGGATGATGCTTAACCTAGACAACAGTGGTACAGGAAAGTATCTGGAAATCCCTTGATGAATGAGCATTAACAGTGTTATGACGTAAGCAGTATAGAAGAATATGAGAAATATCTTCTGATAGACACATGAGGTAATCTTTCCAATCTATTTATCATTCACCTCCCAGCTGGAGTAGTATATCTATTTTGGGACTCCGTTCTCTGAGAAAGATGTGGCCAAGGAAAACAAGAACACTCTGCAGTCTAGAAAATATGATCTGTAAGAAAAAACTAAAACATTGGGGGTTGTTTCAACTGAAGAATACAAGACTGGAGGGACAAATGATACAGTATTCATCAACTACATAGCCACAAAGATGAAAGAAATTACTGTGAATAGTTTATCATTTAATAGGCTAAAATTCATCAAAACAGATTTAAGGTAGTTTTGGGGAAAACTTGGCTAATAGAACAGATTGCTTAGGGTGGAAAGATAGAAGCTGGTTTCGAAATCTCCTTTGTAGAAGGTTTTTAAGAACGAGTTAGATAAGTATCTGTCAAGTTTACCTATAGTTGGTCATTCTTTGAGGTAAGGGAGTGAATTTGAGGACTGGTTTAGCC